>JAQBSW010006432.1:0-48540 GCA_029291075.1 Eudiplozoon nipponicum | reverse complement strand
TGTATTTACTTTATAACTCGCTAGTTAGATTATCGAATATGTATATATATATACATATATATATATATATATATATATATATATATATATAAATACGTTATGAAATAAACACTACAAATGATATCAAAGGAACCTCATTCTCTAGGCAATAAGATAGTTAGATACTGTTTGTGGCGGAGAACTAATATATTTGCAATTATTTATTAGGTGTTGTGCACCTAGTAACAAAGTAGTTCAATTATGACCAGAAAGATAAAACGAAGAGAGCATGAACGGAAATTATAATCTCGTGCACATTCGTTTCGTGCTCACTGGCGACTCATCAGTAGGAGCCGGTATTACGCCCTTCATTCACTATATATTTTGGTATTGACAAAATAGCGAATTTACCGAGATTACACTTTTCGTTCATGCTGTCTTTGGTTTATACTTCTGGTCATAATTGACCTAATGAGTTAGTTTACTTTAAAAAAAATAATAAGAAACCAGAACTGTCTATGGCAATGCGATCTAAAACAATTGGTGTTAGACCATACGTCCAATCCTCCATAACATGTGATTCTTACTTTTCATGAAATACTAAATTATTTCGTTACTAGGTTCTGCTCATCATAGATTAAATTAGGTAGACGCTAGTGTTATTTATAATGCAACTGTCAAAATATCCAGCGCAATGGTGACTTATCAACTAGATCGGTTTCTTATTTATTCTGAACTTACCAGAATTTGCCATAATTGGGGCTCGAATCGATTCGAAATCTTGCACTTATCCACTGTGCCAGTCCCGTCATACAATTAACCTAGTTTACATTAATATACTAACGCTTATCGGTTATCCGTTTCTTCAAGTGAAGCCTAGTTAGTATTTCTTTTGACCTAAATTTCTAACCAATCACCTTAAATTCAGCATTATTAACCAGTCATCATACCAACAGTGTATGTGATGTAAAATTATTGTTTTATTGAAAATTTTGATTTATAGATTGCCAGTATAAACTAAAAATTCCGTATCGTAGCAATGGCAATTCATCAAGTAAACCGATCTCCTTCTTATTGAGAACTCTGTAATTACTTAATTACAAGACCATTGGTTGCGCAGGCGGTGATAACTATAATTATAATGAAGGTTGCGATCTTGATTTAAGCACCTGACCCGTATGCCAGTATAAACTAAGAATAACATAGTGTAGAAAAGGCAATTCAACCAATAGATCGGTTTCGTCTTTATTGAGAACTTATCATGTAATGGCCAGAATTTGCCGCGGACAGGGATGGTTAGTTGGAACTTTGGGTCTAAATGGATGCCATAATAGCTCCACCTAAAAGAAAAATAGACTAACCAAGTCACATTAGTTAGTATATAACTGAAAATTGTGTGTAGTGTAGTGTGCGGCATGGTGGCTCAGTGGTTAGAGTACCAGATTCCGAAGCAGACGTACCCAGGTTCGACAATGCGACTTCAATGCCAACCTACTATATATATATATATACTGGCTCCTACTGATGAGTGGCAAGTAAGCACGAAACGAATTTGCACGAGATTATACTTTCCGTTCATGCTGTCTTTGGTTTATCATTCTGGTCATAATTGAAATAATTTGTTAAACACCTAATACATAATTGAATATATATTATTTCTCCGTCACAAACAGTATATAAATGTTAATATAAGTTTGTAGAAAGTTCAACTGGTGCATTTGAGCAATTTCTGTTATTCTAGTTATGGGATGTGTAAACTGCTTATTCATAAGTAACTAACTAACAATGGAAAATCTTGATCCAACGTCATTTTCAGACAATCAGCTAATTGAAGGCTTAAAGAAGAAGGGACAAGTGAGAACCCATCAATTGAGGCCAAAAATTACATCATCTGAAGATGAAGGAAGTTCAAGATTTTACCGACCTATGAGTGCTACCAATTGTCCCGCACAAGCAAAATGCGGTCAAATCCGGAACTAAGTAATTGCAGGAATTAAAATTTGGTTCTTGACAGCAGATTCTTCAACTTACAATTAATTTTAAATCTGGTTGAATTGCCTTTTCAACAGTATACAATGCTTAGTTTTTATTGACTAATGTGTGTACATAAAGTGTCGGGTGTTTATATCAAGTTTGCAACCTTGATTCTATTAATTTAAAATCTGTTTGATCGTACTTTCCTACTACTGAATATTTAATGTTCTCATTATAAAATATTTGGTTATTTAAATTGAGTTTGCAAACTTAAAATATAAATACCAAGCCCCTATTTCAGTATGCCCCCTTTGTGCGTGTCGAGATAAAACACACCGCTTTAGTCCTACATTATTTAATTGTGGATGCTACAACAGTCTGCAACAAAACATTCCAAAATATCCGCCATAAAATAAATGAAGAAGTGGTTCATACTTGCTTCATTAAGCATAACAATAATTAGAAAATTTTACAGAAGGCTTACGCACAAACTCATTAAATATAATGTTATTTATCTAACGTAAACAGGCAATCTAACTCATGATCCAGTTGCTTCATTAAATATACTAAATAAATAAACAATTATTTCAACGATGATGAGATCTGACGAAAAAATGGTCTTTGGCGAATGGACTTTATATACATGCTTGTTAAGACAAGTCTGAGAAAGGTTTCCCAATTTACATTATCAATACTTCAAGTGGCTGAGCTAATAATTTTGTATATTTTTACCACTCTTATGTGTAAGAGTAGGCAGAAATTCTGTCAGATAAAATAAATATTTTCTCATTTTCTTCCCGATTATATATTTTAGAAAATTTAATTTTGAAGGGTATTTTTTTGCGCAGTGTGAGCTTTACATTTTGACTCACCTCGAGTTGCGTTCGCGGATTGTTGCTTTGCACCACCAGTTTTGCAAAGATCCGATTAATTCCTATTTCCTAGTACGCATCGATCTAATCTTCGGTTTGGCTGGGTGCAGATTCATCCCTTTCTTCCGTAGGCCACAACATTGTTCATACGATGTTGAAGTTTTCGGAAGAAAGGGAAGAATCAGCCCCCAGCGAAATCGGAGATCAAATCGATGCGTACTTGGAAATAGGAATCAATCAGATCTTTCCGAAACTGCTAGTGCAAAAATATTTGATGTTATTTTACTGTGAAATAGAGCAACTTTAATCATTTCGTGCATCACCTTCAGATTAATCACAATTCTAGAATATGTTCCTCCTATTTGCATGAATTTAATTTCGATTTATTTTTTTCGCATCGATTCCCAAAAGCAATATATAGTGATAAAACGTGCCAGGATTCAGCGATGTGTTGCCTAATAGCCGACGTGCATTCATAATAAGATTTGACATATGCATTTATGTTACACATTATTTTTACCTTCGCTATTAACTGTATGGTATATTGACATGAAAATTGGTCGACAATTCGCGCATTTTTATTACTAAACAAAACAAAATATTTTTACACATTCCTCACTCAAATATTTGGTGGTTAAAGGGCTTAATACCGGCCTACTGGTGAGTCATCAGTAAGCTTAAAATGAATGTGCACGAGATTTTTTACTAGATGCGCAACACCTAATACACAATTAAACATTTGAGTTCAATATTTACAGCAGTTTTTTGTTAATGTTCGATAAAGTCAAACGCGTTACCTTGTACTACCTGTGTAGCTTAGCTGCGTGTTAGAGTTTTGTCGACTTCCTTTGTCGTTGTGTGAGAAAAAACGTCCCCCGTAAATGGAATGATCAGGTATTCTTATTTTTTTCTTGTTTCACATTCGTCTGTTTAAATTAGTCTGATTCTAACAGGCTGTGAAATATTTCTTCAAGAACTAATGAAAAATACCGTGTAATTATTGATCTGCCTCACGCCAGAAATTTTGAATTTAATATTCACAATTTCACTTCAGTCGACGCTTCGTTGTTTGCAAATGGCACGCACAACATAGTGCTCATGGAAATCTTAATAAAGGGACGATATATACGGGTACCAGGTCATTGCCCGTTTTAAGTGCGTGGGAACTGTGTTCGACAAAATTAGTCTGATGTTGAAAAGCAAACAATCGGACGGGTTCTACCCTTTCAGGTTTACGATGGCGGGCCGCTTCACGTATTCTACATACTCATTACTCGACTTGTGAATAAAAAACCAACGCCCCTTTCATTTAAAAACTTACAAGTTTTTTTGGTGTGTAAGAAGAGAGGTTTTTTACTCCGTTAAAGAAGTTCGCCTTAATTTTAACTCTTATATAATGTTCTTCTTAGAGTAGGTTCCTACGTAGACAATTGTGATGGGAAATTGTAACAACCAGTCAATTCTCCTTAGATGATGCTCCGGTCGATAATCAGACATATCTCTTCATTTCGATGCCCACCTCAACCACATTCTACTGAAACTCACTTTTCGCTGCAATTTGATAGTAACGCCATTAGAAATGAAATAAATTATTCTTTATTTTATTTATTATCTTTAAATCTAGACGAAATCGTTTGTCAATTCGTGTAAATTAGCTGCGAAACATTGTGTATCTATTTTATAATGCACGCAACAGCTGTAATGTAGATAATATGTATACCATGTTGGTTTATGGTAAATATTTAATTTTAAATTACAACAAAAACCTCTTTATTTGAAAGATGTCCGCCATTTTTTTCAAGGGACATCTGATAGCACACGTAGGTCGGTAAAATCTTGAATCCATTACCTTTCCAGGTGCACCGATTTTTTGCCTTAATTGATGGGTTCTCACATGTCCCTTAATTTTAAAGCCCTCCATCAGTTGCCTGTTTGAAAATGACGTTGGAAACAGATTTTCAGAATTTTTTACTTGACGTTTTTTTCAGTCAAGCGGTTGATGGAGGACTTCAAAATGAAGGGACAAGTTAAAACCCATCAATCAAAGCCAAAAAACGGTGCACCTGGCAATTTAAAAGATACAAGATTTTACCGACCTACAAGTGCTATCAATTGTCCTGCTCAAGAAAATTGCGGAGGTATTGCTAACAAGAATGGCAGCACTGCGCAATATACATCAACATTTAAACGCCTATTTAATAGCATTTTTATAGACGGTAGGGAATATTATTTCGTATGCATTGGCATGCAACTGATATACTTTTTAGCATTTTCGGAACATTGAAGCTGTGTTTGTGATCTGCTTTTGAAAAAATGAATGATTTCTTTTACGTAACACAATTTTCTAACAACTTCTAATGTCTTCTTTTGTGAAGTGTTTTCAAAATGGCTCAGGGTAATCTCTTCCGAGACTGGAGTTAGATGCCTTCCCATTGCTACATCGTTCACCTGTTTATGAATTTTACATTTAAATAGCAGCGTGCCTCTCTCCTGCATAATAAAAAAAAAAGATTTTTTAGATTTTTTTCTGGAACTGAAGATGGTAATATTTGTTGGTCTTTTGTCTTAATAATAATGATAATAGTTTCCTCTATGGGAGCATGTGTAAAAAATGACAGCGCAGCAAATGATGCCTTTATTCTAGTTTTAATACTTTTATCAGGAAATATATTACCAAATTCTAATGAATCACCAACCGAATAATTTACCAGTAGTTTACGCAAGGTTCGAGTATACAAACTAACAATTTCGTGAATGCATTGATCGGAAAATCGACCATTGATAATGTTTAAATGAATATTGGTTGCGCGGGCGGTGATCATATTTAGTATAATCAAGGTTGCGAACTTTATATAATCACCTTACTCATTAAGTACCTACATTTGCCAGTAAAAACGAAGAATCGTCTTGTGTAGAAAAAGCAATTCATCCAGTAGACCGGTTTCGTCCTTATTGGGAACTCATCACGTACTGGCCAAAATTTGCTGCGGACAGTGCTCGAACTTGGGAACATGTTTATGTGTCTCTGGCACTCCGTGCACTGTGTTTTAAATGGTGCGCACTTAGTTATTAATTAGTTCAATTATGACCAGAAGTTTAAACCGAAGTTAGCACGAATGGAATGCATAATCTCATATTTGAGCTTATTCGTTACTAGGTGCGCAGAACCTAATAAACAATTGTATATATATTAGTTCTCCGCCCCAAACTTTATCTATCTCCCTACATTGTTGGTGTAGATTAACCATCTGGTCTAGGCTCCTGAGCAATGGACTTACCATTTAAGCCGGCCTCACTTAATATTTCAATTACATTTATTGACTTCAGCTCAGTTTTGTCTATTTCATCTGACTTACCTTCCACGTGCAAGATTTTTGACATGACTCTAGACGTTCTGCGTATTTTGTACATAGTCTACTTTATCTTTTAGTTCAGTCTTTTTGCCTTCTTCATAATGTAATATTTTGGATTGTGCATTTCGCATGATTCATTTGGGCGGATTTAAATGTTGTCATATCCATGTATGCTGTTCTGCGCATTTAAAATATTTGATATTTGAGGTCTTTCATATGAAAGTAGTTTTATGTTGGTTTTTGTACTCCGTGCTTTTTGGTTCCTAATCGGCTGTTTGTTCAAATATCAATTAGAATAATGCTGCGATTTTCTAAAAGGGAATTCAATTATTTAAGCTCATCGGTAGTGGCCAGATTGTCATTTGCCAAGGATTAACGCCATGTTTGTCAATATCTTTCAGTATTAAATAACCACTTAATCTTGTTTCTCCACGATTTGCGTTCGCGGGTCAGCGCTTTGTACTATCAGTTTCTTAAAAATCCGATTGATCCCCATTTCCAAGTACACATGGAGTTCGTCTCTGTGTTGGATGCGTGCAGATCCGTTTCGTTCTTCCGAAAGCTTTGAAATCGTTCATACTAACCGCTGGAAATGCGGTATGATCTAATCTTCGTAGTGTCTTGTATGGATGATTTTGAAGCCTTCGGGGGAAACGGACGAATCAGCATCCAGCCACCACGAAGACGATCTCGAAGCTTACTTTGAAATAGGGATCAATTGGATCTTTGCAAAACTGATAGTGCAAAACGACAACACGACAAAAGTTTTTCGGAAAATCCTTTTCCAATGTCATTTTCAGAGAAGCAGGCGATGGACGGCTTCAGAATGAAGGGACAGTCAGTCAAGGCCATATAACATCGGTGCATCTGGTAATGTATAGATTGAAGATTTTACCGTCCTACGAGTGCTATCGATTGTCCCAACATGGAAGGATGCCAATTATTCTTTTGGTACAACGTTGTTTTTTGCGTTCTGTATTTTGCGTCCACAGTTCATCTTAATCCTTGAATAAATCATATGAATGCATGCTTTTAGAAAAATCGAATTACTTATCCTATGAACAAAGATCTTTTAAATATTTCAGATACAATCATCATTTCCACACATTTCCACGTGTTTATTTGTAAATAAATACATAAGGAGAAAAAGTAGAAAGAAATGTTTTGTCTATTAGAAATTCATTGTATCTATGCAAATTGGAATCGTAATATGCGCTTTGTAAAAGCTAGCAGGTCAAACTCTACGCAAGCTTATCTTATTATGCACGAAAGACGTACGATTTCGTTTTAATGGAAACATCTACAAACAGACTGATGGTGTCGCAATGGGAAGCCCCTTATCTCCAGTGTTGGCTGAGATTTTTCTAGGGCACCTAGAAAATACATCATTAAAGAGTGACATAAGTAAATGTGCTCAATATATACGGTACGTGGATGATATATTTCTTGTACTTAAAAACAGGTCGCAATCACGAACATTGCTTCAAAGTTTCAACAAAGCACATAAGAATATCGGTTTCACGTCAGAGCACGAGAAAGATGACTGTCTGCCTTTCCTAGATGTACTATTAAAGAAAGAAACTAATGGTAAATTAAACAGAAATATTTACCATGAACCAACATGGTCTGCACAGTATTTGAATTACAGCAGTTTTGTGCCATTTCAATATAAATTATCAACAGTTCGTGGTTGCTTTTCAAGAATTGACAGGTTGGTTAGTCAAGATTCTAAAGAAAATGAATATAATAAAGCAATTAACGATTTAATGTCTAATGGCTATCCCAGACAATTAATTGAATCAATTATTAAAAGGGGAGTTAACCAGAAACAGACGTACTATGGGCCAGAAAAGAAAACCGTCTACCTAAACATCCCATTTAAGGGGGATGCAGTTTCCCGAATGGCACAAAAGAAAGTTGAAGCAGCATTGACACGCACATTTAATGCAGCCAAACTACGAGTGTTATTTAGGGTAACACACTTGCCTTTACCAGCAATCAAAGAGAAACAGCCGTTAATGTCGATATCAAATATTATTTACCAATATACATGCGCAAGTTGTTGATCAACTTACGTAGGCCGATCGACCAGACGGTTAATTACTCGAATGAGAGAACATTGCAACTTGAACTCCTGTTTTAAATCAAATGTTGAATACACGTCTGCTATTGCGCAACACATCATCGAAACAACGCACGTATGTTCTCCAGACGTAGCATTCAAAGTAATTACTAAATGCAAAAACAAAAGGGAGCTAGCCACATACGAAGCCTTATGGATAAACAAATTGCAGCCGGATTTATGTAAGCAGAAGAAGCACGTACAAGCATTGAGCTTGAACTGGATGTGACGCACGCAATTTGATTGGTTTCTATTTTTCACACTCTCTCTATGTTCACATATTTCTATATTGTTTTGCTTTCCAATTTATATATAAAGATATGTTCATGAGTAGATATTTGAGAAGACCATGAGAAAAAATTTTCTTATATCTGATAAAATTTCTTTTTGTTTTTGCACATAAGAAGGGTACAATGAATTATAAATATATTTTTATCCTATTCAACAGTCTTTTGAAATATGCCTAAGGTACGAGTAACGTTTAGTTTTAAGGATTTTCAGTCAATTACGTTATACGCAGCAAATTTAACCGGCGTTCTCAAGTGGCCATGTCCATGTATTTGTCAATTTTTACTACGGCCTTCATCGTTTACAAGTTTTACATATATTCTATTTAGTAGAAATGTCAGCAGGCTGATTCCTTTGACCAATAATGATAAAAACCATCAGTATATCTTACCCTGTTTATGTCTCATGTACTACATGATTAGTAGAAATATTTGTTTCGTGATTATTTGAAATAAAGAACTTAATACATAACAATAGTGCGATCACCTGCGTTATTATGCAAATGTGACGTATGAGATTTTTTACATAGGCAGCTAAAATCTGTTTGAATAGCGGTTTTGTTCGCAATACGATTCTTAATTTACATTCTATTTTGCTTTTGTTGGTGTTAATCAATATTAGGCCGCAATTAATTGATTCCCGGGAAAATTTAAATACATGGATAATATAAACTATTTTGATTAATCTGCCTAATTATTGTGCATATAGTAAAAACGCGCTTATCAGGAACTCAGGATTGGGTAAGACTCACGAACTTTACATTTGTTATACCTTAATAGTTTAATTTTATTAAATTATCTGCATTTAGTTGTGTAGTTGACTCAAATTACAATTTAAATTAGTGTAAAACCATATATCTTTTTATGCAAATTATTGAAGGAGTTCTTATATTGTGGTAAATTGGTAATTTCCATGTTGATGTTTCTGACACAGAGTCCCTCTTACAGATGTAGTTTTATTTTCACAAAAATCAAGTCTTTGTTCTGGAATTTATGAGGCAAGTATTCTGCGAAACAATGCAGCGTTCTCTTACGGTTAATTCGTTTTTATCTGTTTTTTTGTCGCTGGCCAATTGTTCTTGCTAATTTACTTTTACTCTCCCTTTTAGGACGACACATTGACAATGGGAAAAGTACCTTCTATACTTCAGTGGATGAATTTGTCAAACTCTGACGGTCCGCCAGATTATGAGCTTCAACAACTGCACAAAATATTGCTCTACGATCCAGACTGTCAAAATAATGGAAACAAGATTAACGCCTGCGTTTACGTAATTTGCCCAGGTGGAATTTCAATATATGTTAATGTTTTCATTTAAATTATTTCTTAACGCATGTTTGTTACCATTTCGTATAACAACTCCATTATTTTTCATCAAGGATATTGATAAAACGATCGAAAAAAGCATAAGATTAAAGTTATTAGTCTTGGACGATATTCTATTAAATGATTCTATTTTTGTAATATGATAAATGGTCTGTTTATTTATACATAATTATATTGTACAACTGGTCACGCAATAAACCTAATAACATTTTCTTTTCGTCAGAGCTCATCTCGACTGTAATATCTGGTTCTACATATAGTACATTTGAAAAATCATGGAGGAATAATTCGGACTAAGTACATTTGTTTCTAAAGGAAGCAAAAAATGCACACGAAAATTCTCTTTCGAACACAAACACTAATTTCACCAAGTATGTATTAGGTGTTGCGAACCAAGTAACAAATTAGTTCAGTTGTGACCAGAAGGTATCAACCTGATAGATATCAATTTATGCTATAGATCAGCGAAATTGAGAATTACAACAAATTCTTAACACCTGTTACTCCAGTAAATCCATACAATCTGACCTTGATCGATATCAGTTATCACATTTCGCGGTAAGCATGACATCATTCAATTGTGTACTTGACTATTAGTGATGATAGACATATATAGGATTTATTATAATCAAGGTTGCGGTCTTGATATAAACACCTGACCCATTAATTACTTACATATGTCAGTATAAACTAAGAATTGTATAGTGTAGAAAAGGCAATTCATCCAGTAGACCGGTTTCGTCCTTATTGGGAACTCATCAAGTACTGGCCAGAATTTGCCGCGGACAGGATACGAACCTGGGCACGTCTGCTTCGGAATCTGGTGCTCTAACCACTGAGCTATCCTGCCGCACACTACACTACACACAATTTTCAGTTATATACTAACTAATGTAACTCGGTTAGTCAATTTTCCTCTAGGTGGAGCTCATATGGCATCCATTTAGACCCAAAGTTCCAACTAACCGTGCCCAATCTGTCATTACTGAACAGACACCACATTACATGGGGAAGTGGTATTGAAATGAACATTTATATAATTAAACGAACATTGGTTGCGCGGGTGGTGATAACAAGTATTATAATCAAGGTTGCGGTCTTGATATATACAACTGACCCATTAATTACTTACATATGTCAGTATAAACTAAGAATTGTATAGTGTAGAAAAGGCAATTCATCAGTAGACCGGTTTCGTCCTTATTGGGAACTCATCAAGTACTGGCCAGAATTTGCCGCGGACAGGATACGAACCTGGGCACGTCTGCTTGGAATCTGGTGCTCTAACCACTGAGCTATCCTGCCGCACACTACACTACACACAATTTTCAGTTATATACTAACTAATGTAACTTGGTTAGTCAATTTTCCTCTAGGTGGAGCTCATATGGCATCCATTTAGACCCAAAGTTCCAACTAACCATGCCCAATCTGTCATTACTGAACAGACACCACATTACATAGGAAAGTGGTATTGAAATGAACATTTATATAATTAAACGAACATTGGTTGCGCGGGTGGTGATAACAATTATTACAATCAAGGTTGCGGTCTTGATATAAACACCTGACCCATTAATTACTTACATATGTCAGTATAAACCAAGAATTGTATAGTGTAGAAAGGCAATTCATCCAGTAGACCGGTTTCGTCCTTATTAGGAACTCATCAAGTACTGGCCAGAATTTCCCGCGAACAGGATACGAACCTGGGCACGTCTGCTTCGGAATCTGGTGCTCTAACCACTGAGCTATCCTGCCGCACACTACACTGCAAACAATTTTCAGTTATATACTAACTAATGTAACTTGGTTAGTCAATTTTTCCTTTAGGTGGAGCTCATATGGCATCCATTTAGACCCAAAGTTCCAACTAACCATTCCCAATCTGTCATTACTGAACAGACACCACATTACGCCCAGGGAAGTGGTAGTAGAATGAACATTAAAAAATATAATTAAACAGACATTGGTTGCACGGTTGGTGATAACAATTATTTTAATCAAGGTTGCGGTCTTGATATAAACACTTGACCCATTAATTACTTACATATGCCGGTATAAACTAAGAATTGTATAGTGTAGAAAGGCAATTCATCCAGTAGACCAGTTTCGTCCAGATTCCGAAGCAGACCTGCCCAGGTTCGTATCCTGTCGCGGCAAATTCTGGCCAGTACTTGATGAGTTCCCAATAAGGACGAAACCGGTCTACTGGATGAATTGCCTTTTCTGCACTATACAATTCTTGGTTTATGCTGACATATATAAGTAATTAATGGGTCAGGTGTTTATATCAAGACCGCAACCTTGATTATAATAATTGTTATCACCACCCGCGCAACCATTGTTCGTTTAATTATATATAGGATTTGACATAATTATATTCATTGCAATTTTTTCGTGTGGTGGGTCACAATTGTGTTCTTCTGATGACAATTGAAGGTTGAAATACGTAATTACTGGTGAATTACAGTAACTTTGCTGCGTTCGTCGACAGTCTATATAAATTGGGATTGATGGTTATTTAAAAATTCGTAAGCTTGATATTAAGATTTATTATTCGCAGCAGGTCAATCAATGATTTTTACGGATTTCGCCATACTTATATATGGTAGGCAATTGAAAAATCTTACGTTTATGACTATAAAATTGAAATGCCGAAATTTGCATTCAAGTACAATCTGTGTGAGACTACTAGGAATGAGAGTCGTATATGTATTTTGTCATATTTCATTTATGCCTCTCGGTTTGATTCTCGTTATTCCTGTTTTCTGTCATGCCTTGTAGATCGAGACCAGTTTGTACGTGCGTCTGATGGTATGCTTGCCGTGTTGTGCGACTGAGAATATGCAATAAAACTGCTGTTTGTCCCAAGTTCGCTAACCTGATTTAACATTTTGTTATCACAATCTGCACAATCAATGATTTTTATCACAGTAGACTGTATGTACGATCTGCTTCAATAGACTTCATGGTGATTCTATTAGCACGTCTATATTTATCATCAGTTATGGGTTACACTCTCCTTACTTTAGCTAGATGCATGGTGTCACCCGCGTATATGAGATTGATGTTCATGTCTGGGAGTTCGTACACATGTGGTCAATCTCAGAACTTCATCTTTTACATTTGGTAATGAAGTGTACTGCTCATGGCCATGATCTGTTGTAAAACAGTTCTTGTGTTATATTTTATCTCAATTTTTTTTACTCTACTAGCTTGTTGGAAGTCCGGTATTCCAGTGACCCTACGATGCTCCTTCTCTCGATCAGATTTTATGTACTTCGACTAAAGATCAAATTTACTTACGACGTCCACCATCGTTGTTTCTATTAACTTACGATGATAACTATTAGCAATGCCTATTTCACGAAGTCTGCTTAATCCGAACCACCGATGTTTTCAAATCAAAATGACTTACGATGTCCATCATCGTTGATTCTATTAGCTTACGAGGATAATAATTAGCAATGAATGTTTCTCGAAGTCTGCTGAATTCCAGGCCCCTATGTTTTACGTCTGTTATTCCACTGCTTCTTATTGTCATTCATTTCAAGTTAACAACTGCAATGTTGTATGGATGATTTGACTTGAAAGTAAAACAGATACGAGAGTAAGTATCCTTTGATTTCTGACTAATTCTAATTAAATTGACAGCCAGCATTGGCAATTTTCCCAATAAATCTCTTTAGTTTGAAAAATTTTGTTTGTCTATCTGATTAGTACACGTTAAAATATTTACCTTATTTTCATTACCATAATTTCTGAGAGCTATCACTTCATCCAAAAATCGTAAATATAATTTTGGGAGCAGGGACTGTTGTTTAAAAGATCCCCCCAAGGATTGCTTAAGGAGGATGGGATTTGGAACCGCCGAAGGTTGTCCCACTGTGATTTCTTTAATGTTCTTTTTAGAATGTTTTTCTAAATGTAAAATAAACAGAGACCATAGTTATTTTATAATTTCTGATAGCGCTGTATTACTGGTATTAGACAAATTAGTAAAATTATAATTTTACATGATAGAAATGTTTATATTAGGCGGCGTTTACAAGTTTGAGCACCGTCTCCATCACATGTTTGTCCACCATAGGTAGATGATACACACTTGTTAATGTTATTCTGCAAATTGCAGTATATTCATCAAATATTGAAGCACCATGTATTCTATCAATTTGTAATTGAGGTACATTCGGTATTGTAGCTTTACAAACGCCTGCAACGTTTCGGTGCTTCTTTGCTTGTCTCATCATTAGGCTTCTCATGGTACAGTACAATTTAAACTTACTTTAACATAGATTAAGGCAATTTGGACAATCTCCTGATTTTGTGTTGAAAATGTATGGTATGCTGTTTCGAGCCTGATGATGAGGCTAGAGAAGAAGTATGGGTACATTGCAGACGTTTACAAATCAGCAATACCGAGTATATTGGAAGCACAAATGGATAGTACGCATCGTTCTCCAAGATGCGATGGATACACAGTGTGGTTGGAAGATCTGCAATGCCAAGTTTGCACCTATTACCAATGGTTAACATATATGTTAAGTCCAGATGATATAAAGTTGGCTAATTTGAGCATTTGAAGACATCCCGTTTATAGTTTTACTTTACCCATAGTTAATTGTGCAGTAACAATTTGAACTAATTTACCCTGATTTAAATATGGATATTCAGACTAAGAGATCAATAATAAATGAGATCATCGAAGAGTCCGTTAACTGGCACAGCTTCTTTTGGTTAAGGAAAATTTTGAATTTTTATTGTTTCAGCACGCGAAGAAGATAAATGTAAGCCTAATTGTGAAGTTCAATGTCTCAGAAATTAATTAATATCGAAAACTGTTATGTACTTGAAAGCGGATAAAGAAGAAGCGACGGTTCTGATGAATCGTTAAGATTTTTTTAAATGTGTCCGTTTGAATGAAGCAGCGTTAGAAATAGCACAAAACACTAAATAATTGTGCAAAGCGACGATTTAGCGAACCAGAATGAGATACTTGCTCAAGCGAAAGATTAGGAATTATGGATTAAGATCAGCTGATATAAGACTTCATAAATTTGCTACTTGTTAATAAATTCGCGGATTATTTACATTAACATCTTTCACGTTTTCATAATAAATTTGGTGCTATCTTACTAGTTCTTCTTATTGCGTGTAACATCTATTAATGAACATTTACGCCACTTAGCAACTTACCTTACAGTATTTCTTTGATCCTTCTTTCTATAGGTAATTACTTGTCTGACCTTTATATTTCTTACTTCAAACCTAGACTTAGTATATAGGTTACATGCTAAATTTTAGGCAGTTTATCATGGCGTGATTTTACAAATGGTGTATTTCTGTTACTTTGCACTTCTTCTTGGCCACCGACGTTATCCGTCATTACTCATTTATAGATAGTAATAATAAAATTCTTTGGTTGACATGTTTAAATGATAAACTGTTGTAGTTTCGCCTAGATCGAGTCTTTAACTCTAAAACACAAAACATATGCATAACGCACGCTTCTTTACTTTAACGTCAGTAGCTGTTATGAGATCACCCAGTTTTTGAGTATAAATAAAGCTATTTAAACTAAATTTCTCACTTGAATTATTATTTTCTTTTTACTTCGTGCAACGAGCTGTTCGCAGTCGAAGGTACATGGCCACTAGTACCAACATATTTAAAAACAAAATTTGGGCTTGGATATAAACCTTGCTAGTCAAAATAAGAATCAGGTGATTGTTCATTTCACTTAACGACTATATTTGTGGGTTATTTACTTTATATAATGTACAGCAACCCCTTCGCTACATCTTACCTATTGATTTTTCAGATAAATGTAAAACGTTAATATATTTTGTCTACATCGAAAAACGCCTAAATAAAATAGTAGATATCAAAAGAAAATGCTTTCTGAATTTTCAAACAGAATAAACATAACAATACCAGTGCACGAACAAATTGTTCTTGTTCTCAGAGTTCTATACAGCATCAATTTACAGGATTAGCTCCTAAATAATAAAGTAAGTTTGAACACCTCGCCTTGCTTAAAATAGATAAGCGTTGAGTTTATGTTGAATTTTCGCATGGTAAGATTTTTATTTTGTTTTTCAAACCAGGCGGACGAAGTTTAGTGGTGGATGTGATTAAAACTAATCGACTACGAATTATGTGAACACCAACGCAATATTCAATCTATATTTTATGTGTTTCATTTCCTGATAATAAAAAGGTTTTCTAGGCAATAAGACATTAGTCTGAAAACGTTTTTGAACATCCTCAACTGGAATCCCCAATGAATTGTAAAGAAACTCCTGATTATACTTTTTATTTGTTGGCGAAATCTATCAAGTAGAGCGAAAATTTTCGGTTTATGTGTCTTTCTACCGAGCGTGCTCATGTTATAATCGCCTAGTGGCTAACAATCATAACACACACACATACACAGTTTCAATAAAAATGGCGATATATATATCCTTACTATCTATTTTGAAAGAGCTTGTGGGTATAAGGCGGAACAAGCCACGTTTCTCCACTGGCTCCAGTGTGGCCCTCAATTTTCGTTAATAATTTCCCTTAAAAGTGTCAGTAACATTAGTTAGTATATAACTGAAACTTGTGGATACTGTGTAGCACTGCGCTACTCTACCTCACAGGGTGGTACAGGAGGGTTATCCGGTGTTTAGAGCACAAGATTTCGAAGCAGACGTGTCAAGGTTAGAGCCCTGTCCGCGGCAAATTCTGGACACTAAGTGATGAGTTCC
The DNA here is from genome assembly GCA_029291075.1 of Eudiplozoon nipponicum. Lineage (NCBI taxonomy): Eukaryota > Metazoa > Platyhelminthes > Monogenea > Mazocraeidea > Diplozoidae > Eudiplozoon > Eudiplozoon nipponicum. The sequence continues at coordinate 31,871 of JAQBSW010006432.1, read as the reverse complement.
CAATAAGGACGAAACCGGTCTACTGGATGAATTGCCTTTTCTACACGATGCAATAATTACTTTTAACTGACGAATTTAAGTTCATAAGGAATCAGGTGTATATATCACGACCACAACCTTGTTTAAAGTCCTTGATATCACCGCCCACGAAACACATGTTCGTTTAGCTGTCAGTATAGAAGTCAGAGTACAATGCAGCTTGATCATGCGACCAAGATTTAGTAAATTGCTGTCCCTTCGTGGTAGAGAGATGGTCTACCTTACCTTCAGATCACGAACAAACGAAAATTGCGTTAATGATCTGAGGCGGTGGGCAATTATTCCAATTTTGAAGATCCAACCCGAACTGCAAGATTCCCTAGATTATTACAACTGAAAAAGTTTGCTTTAAATATTGTTTTCAAATTTAACATGTTTACAAATTAGCAGAGTACGTTAGATGTCAAATGAAGTATGAATTTAAAATCGTGTTGCCTCGAAAACAAGCTGCTGATGTTAAGTTTTACGTGATGTTTTTATAACACTTTTTTTGATTTTCTATTCATAACTCGTCAGTATGGCCATTCGTTTTTAAAGAAGATTAATGTTCCTTGTAATTTGAGCCTCGTTTTTTATTTCTATTTTGACAAGAACAATACAAATAGGATATGGAGGCTTTAACAAAAAATGGTAAATATTTATTCAAGTAAAGCAAAGCGTTTTACCAAATTCACAAATACACCAAAATGTTTTGAAAAGGTCACAATTTGTAATGAATGCTCATCTGGACTGATGTATTTGGTGCTTTATAATGTGAGTTATGAAAAACCAATAATAATCTTACTAAGGTTGCACTTTTTTAATACAAAATATAGATTTTAAAAATCTGGACAGATTGCGATAAATTACCATGTACTAACGAAAACTAAACAAAACACTAGCATGCATGAACACGCACACGTAAAGTTTACAATTGGATTTGTAATTCGCGCTAGGCTGCCTTACACATTCAGCGATCGAGGATTCGGTATCCATTGCTAATTCCCTTAGCCGTCAACGTTATTTCACCAATTCGGAGTATGACACGCAAATTGTCTCTTGAAGTCTCAACCATTAACTACTGTAAGAGGCATTTATTTATGATGAATTTCTAGTATCGATGTTGGATTCCCTCAGGTAGGATTCATGTGAACAGTTTCTTTTATAATTCACTTGGTCCGGTTGCCTAACAACGAGCCTTAAAATTTTATAACCTTTACACGGATTCAGTGAAGGTTATTTTATATACCTTATTAAGTTGTTACTTGTTGCACGTTTGCGATATATTTATGCAAACAAGTTACTAACCACGAAGTAGTTACCATTTTTAATATAGAGAAATAAGAAATATGCTTTGAGAAATTTTTGAGAAAAATCAACAAACGATTATAATCATTCATTCAGTGCAAATCTGATATCACATACACATATTAAATAAAATACAAGTTTATATTAGTTTTTACGTACCTGGTAACAAATCAGTTTATTTAGGACCCGAAATATATACAAATGTCTACATGATCGAAAGAAGTAATCTCATGTAGTGGCGATTCATCAATAAGGGCTGGTACTACGCCTTTATCCACCATATATTTGGTCATGAAATGTGGAAGAGATGAATGGTACAAATGAGCGTTCTTTAAAAGCAGACGATTTAAAGTGATTCTAACGTCTAGCCAACTTTTGTGAGTAAATGGAGTGACAGTTCTACGACAAGAATAGGAATCACGAAACGTATGTGTACATGAGATTATATTTTACGTATACGTTAATTTTAGTATATCTTTCTGAACTTATTTGAACTATTTTGTTATAGGTACGCAATTCATAACACAAATTTGCATATATATTAGATGTCCACAACGAACAAAACAACTATTATATATGCTGAAGTACAAATTGATTCTTAGTAGTAATTCTCAATTTTCGTGAAGTTTAGCCTATTCAGAAATCCATTGTTCTTGTACTACTTACAGGCTCGGTATATATTATACATAGAGAATTGTCTGTGAATTCGCATTTTTCAAGACTATATGAAGTTAGCTTTATTGTCGCTTGAATACAGATTTATAAAGGAGATTGTACTGGTCATCTGACCTACCTTACTTGACCAAATATATTGGTGGTATTGGGTGTAGTACCGGCTCCTATTGATGAATCACCAGTAAGCACGAAACACATGTGTACTTGAGATTATGCATTCCGTTCATGCTGACTGGTATATCTTTCTGTTACTATTTAAACTAATTTGTTAGTAGATACGCAATACCAATAAAAACTTGCAAATATATTAGTTCTCCGCAACATGCAATATATAACTTTCATAAATTCATTTTTATAACACTTCCTACTCAAGGCCTATCATACGTTAATGTGTACTTAATCTTATTCGAACTATTTTGTTTGGTAAAATAAAGGAAATTGATAAATAACATGACGTTCATCCATTTAATGAGTGTCTCTTCTTGATAATAATGGAAAACTAATGATAACATATATTTTTTGTTTGCATAAATTAAACATTTCAAAAAAATATTAAATTAAATTAATCTTCATGACCAGTTTTGTCCTCATTGGGAACTTGAAAGCAGTGTCCAGAATTGCTGTGATGCGGGTTCGAACTGTAAAATATTTATTTTAATATCATGTAACACATCATTTCCGTGACAACAGTCATGCATTGTTCGCACTTTTCGTTTTATATGTTATTATTTAGTATTTTTCATCTAGAACCTCGTGGTAATCGATTTTGGCTTATAGTTCCCACCATACTTTCTTCAGTTATTTAATGTAGCGCTCATTGTTTCGTTGGTGGTGTTACAAGTAATTTTAATAAAATTTGCGGACTTGATATAAACATCAATCATTTTCGATTTAATCAGTCGAAATAATGGCCTAGCATGTTTGCAAAAATACTAAGAGCTGGTGTTGATTATCTGAATTTTGATGCCTTAAATATACATTTCGGTTGGATCCCCACTATTCCGTTTGCTATCGTGGTCTGATGACAATCACTTGTCAGAAAGTGCGATTAATGCTAGTTTGTTTGTTTTGTGACTGATGTTATTTGATAACTGGTTAAATATAATGGGATTGGTGTTTATACGAAGCTCGAAAAATTGATTTAAAGAATTGTTGCCACCACCCGCACAATCATTGATTGTTTAGTTCGCTAATTTGATTTAAGTATAATAATATAGGCTGGTATTAAACTGAATATAAAATACAGAATGACCGCTGCCGTTGTCTAAATACGGTGAGTTGTATGACTAAACGAAAATTGGTTGCGCGGGTGGTGATAACAATTATTATAATCAAGTTTGCGGTCTTGATATAAACACCTGGCCCATTAATTACTTCCATATGTCAGTATAAACTAAGAATTGTATAGTGTAGAAAAGGCAATTCATCCAGTAGACCGGTTTCGTCCTTATTGGGAACTCATCAAGTACTGGCCAGAATTTGCCGCGGACAGGTTCGAGTCCTGTCTGCGGCAAATTCTGGCCAGTACATGATGAGTTGCATGACTGATCGAATTACTCAAAGTTTCGATTGTGAACGTAGTCATAACGGATTCTATAGAGAAGTGCCCATTGATGATAAGATCGATCAACTAGGCAATTCTCATTTCCTCTTATGCGATATTTAGTGTAAACTAGCAACCTTTGTGAAGTAAACCCTGCTTTATATTTCTTTACATAATTATGTTGTCGGCACAAGCCAACGCTGTGCGCGCGCGCACTCACACCTACATATCCGTAAAGCTTAGTGTGTGACTACCTCCCTTTTGTTGTTGCATATAGTACTTATCTTAAATGCTATGTCTGGAGAACATAGGTGTGAGCTATCAACATTGTATTGCGCAATTGCAGACATGTATTCCCCGTTTGATTTAAAACAGGCGTTTAAGTTGCAATGTTCTGTCATTCGAGTAATTAACCGTCTGATCGATCGGCCGTTAATGCCGACATGAAATATTATTTACCAATTTACATACGCGAGTTGTCGATCAACTTACGTAGGCCGATTGACCATACAGGTAATTACTGGTATAAGAGAACATTGCAACTTAAACGCCTGTTTTAAATCAAATGGCGATTATACTTCTGAAATTAGGAAACACATCGTTGGAACCTCACACGCATGTTCTACAGACGTAGAACTTAGGATAATTAATAAATGAAATAGCAGAGGGGAGTTAGCCACATACGAAGCTTTATAGATAAACAGATTGCAGCGGGATTTATGCAAGCAGAAGAAGCATTTTCAGACATATTGCTTGAAATGGAGGATATATATATAAGACAATTATGTCATAGTTATATAATTCACTTCGCCATGTAGCAGATTGTATGTTCTATAAAAACCGATCTCGTGTGACCAATTGGAAATTTAGGTCAGAAAGTCTGCAAAAAACCCCACCTGAAGAAAAGACATTTAAACATAAATATGTATATAATTTGACATTTAATGTCTTTTATGCTTCCATAAAATACTTTTCTTTTTGACCAGATCTTAAACATTTAGGTAATTTTTGTGGCGGAGATCTAATATATATGAAATTGTGTATTAATTGTTGCGCACCAAGTAACAAATTAGTTCAATTATGACCAGAAGGATAAACCAAATACGGCATAAACGGAATATTTAATCTCGTGCAAATTCGTTTCGTGCTTACTGGTGAATCATCCGTAGGAGCCGGTATTACGTCTTTTCCCGACTGTATATTTGGTTTAGGAATGTTTGAAAATAGGATGCTACTATCCCCTATACAGGTGTGTAAACCTGCCGTAGTGAAGCTAACTTCATATAAAGTCTTCGACAATGCGACTTCAAAGCTAACTCATTATATATATATATATATATATATATATATATATATATATATATATATATATATATATATATATATATATATATATACGAGTCTGCAAAGGATACCAACACTATGGCTATTGTGTCAGTAACCTATATCAACTTTATGGTTCCGAAAAGGTACATGGTACTAACACTGTGGTTACCGAGTCGGTAAATTGTACGAACACGATAGATTTCAATGTATGCTAAGTTGAACAAAATTGACAATTGCAACTATTTGCAAACTAGGGTCATCAATGGTCGGGTTTGCAAATTTGCTAATGATTTAAACATAATCTTTCCAATAGATCCTAAAAATATCGAGTGCTCTAAACGTAACACTAGGTTTGTATAACTTGAGTAGGAATTTAATAATATTAGGGCGGAGAATAAACAGTAAAAAGACGAGAGCTTTAAAAATAGATAACAGAACATAATTTAATTATGTTTATTTTCATGATGTTGTGATTAATGACGTTTTGGATATCAAACGTGAGCATGAAATTAAGGATTTAGGCATAAATATTCATTATAAAGCTTCTGCTTAAAGACATATTGAAAGGATTCATAAAGTTGGAACTAGATCTGGAAATTTGGCCGTCTTTACTCCTTTGGTAGGAAATGTTGTGTGGAGGTAATTTTCTTTTTCGAAAATTTGCAAAATTTACAATCAATTGTTAAAGGGGCTTAGAGAAATGCCTTCATTCAAGACGTTTTTTTAAAAATATTTATGTACTAAACTAGAAAAATATACGATCCTATTGATATTTTTAGTTTTGATTATGATAATACTTTCTCGTGGTTGAAAAAAGAGAAGAATAATTGTTATCAGAAACCTACCTTCTTGAAATTTTTATTTCTACTATTTTTATTATTATATTGAAAATGTTATGCATTATATCATCATATTAGTCAACATTACAAATAAACAATTGCAAGTCATGGTTCTCATTTATGCATAATATTACACTAGAATTATACCTTAATTTTCCAATTATCAGGTCTGTGAACTTCGATGATAATTCTATAATTATTCATATTATCAATTATTTTATAAATGCGATTAATTAAAAAGACTGTTTTTGCATTTATCATAATAATTGCATCAAAATTGATATATCGTATGCAGTGATACTACTGCTGGATGTTCAGATGTTGATAAATCATATATAAAATTAGTGAGATTTTCTTATCTATTCAAGACTTAATGGGTATATTTATTTGTTGTGAGATATCTTATATATATTTTATTTCTGAAAACCTTTTACTCCAGCAAATCTATACATTCTGGCCTTGATCTATATCAGTGATCGCATTTCGCGGTAAACATGACATTATTCAATTAAGTATTTAACAGTTTTGTACTGTTTGTTGCAGAGTATTAAAATATATGCAGCTGTGTATTAGGTGTTTCTCACATAGTTACAAATTAATTCAAATATGATCAGAAAGATAAGACAAAGACAGCATGAACGGAAAGTATAATCTCATGCACATTCGTTTCGTGATTACTGGCGACTCATCAGTAGGAGCTAGTATTACGCCCTATATTCGCTATGTATATGGGTGAATAATGTGGGAAAATAAGACGCCACAATCTCCCATACGAATGGGCAAACCTGCAGTAATGAATTTAACTTCGTATAAAGTCTTCGACAACGCAACTTCAAAGCTGACCCACTGTATATAGTGTATATACCGAGTCTGTAAAGGATACCAACTCTATGGCTATTGTGTCAGTACCCGATATCAACATTATAGTACCGAAAAGATACATGGGACTAACAATATGGTTGCCGAGTCGGTACATGATACCATCACGATAGATTTCAATGTATGCTAATGTTCACCAAAATTGAGAATTACAACTATTTCTAAATACCTGTTACTCCAGTAAATCTATAGACTCTGGCCTTGAGCGATTTCAGCTGTCGCATTTCGCGGTAATCATGACATCATTCAGTTAAATATTTAACAGTTGGGTACTGTTTTTGGCGGTGAACTAATATATATGCATTTGTTTATTAGGTGTTGCGCACAAAATGGTTATAAACATATTTCCTAACCAGTTTCCAGCTTTCTAATTCTAATTAGTAAACCTCCCAGAGGTAGCAGTTTTTTTATTCTTTTTATTTTTGTAATGAAAATGATTTGAAATTTCATTTTATTATCACGCTATGATTTACTAAAATCAAATAGGATATTGGTCTATTTAATCAAATATTTCATTTCATTCTCTTTGACTGCATTGCGGAAACCAAGTATATGTAAATCAAGGTGATTTACTAGAAGTTAAGTCTTCTTCGTTCCGTTGTGTAAGCGGGTCCGGAGTGCGTGGGCAAACGGCCAGTTGCAGGGGAGAGGACAGGCACACTCTCCTGGACTGGGCCAATGCTATTCTGTGTATTTTCGTCATCAGAGAAGGAGGCTCTGTGGTGGTCGTGTAATCACCAGCACCTTACAGAACTCTACCGTATCGCTTACAACTATCTGAGCAAATGATAACGGTTTTCTTTAGCGTCATATTTGTTGAACTGCTCGTGTAATCAATATGTGGTGTGATTGTATAGGCCGAATATGCACCCCCGTATACATACACATTCAATTTTTAATTTCACATAAATTGAGAATTACAGGGTATACTGCAGGCTTCAACTGATGTGTCACCAGTAAGCACCAAACGCATATGTATGTGAGATTATACCTGTCAATCATGTTGATTTTGGTATATCCTTCTGGTCCTTTTTGAACTAATTTTTTACTAGTTGCGCAATACTTAATGCAAAATTGCATATATAATAGTTCTCCGCAACAAACAATATAGAACTTCTGAACACTAACAAATGTTCGTTTAATCAGTTAAACACCTTGTTGCTTTGTATTAACAATTTGAAAATTTAATTTGTACGTACCAACCGAATAGTGAACTTTATAAGAAACAGTTATTTGATTATATAACGCAAGTTAAGCCTCTTTTCAATCGTCATCATACTATTTTTATTATGCAATGAAGTTTCTTTCTCGTTTTTTCCGATGATGTCTTCGAAAATTATATTTCTTTGTACATTTAATTTGACACATTTTTAAAGTTTATATTGAACTTAACTTTTGTAAGTATTGCATTTTGTATTTAGTTGCACACAAAAGCAATTTGACGCAAGGCGAGTACATTGCAATTGCAGTTTCCTGTTTCATTCTATTGATTTTGGCTCTTCTCCTATGTTTTCTGACGAGACGTCGCCAACTGCAACAAAAGGTACTGCAACCCCATTCAAATCAATGGCAGTACATAGCTGAGGGTCAATGTGAACAGGAGCGTGGCCAATTTCACCAGTACAGTCCGTACAAGTATTCAAACTATAACTTTAAAGAGCCAACAAATATGACAACTAATTACCATCAACATCACCTGTCTCAGGTGCAAGCTGCAGGACACACGGGTTCGCAACAATTCTATTGTACGCCAGCGTCCGTGCTTATGACAACCTCGACATGTCAACAACAGAAGTGTATGAATGACCAGTATTAGATGCCAATAAAAGCAGGAATAAACATTTATAATGATCCATGCAAAGCGGAGCAGCCTATACTGTGAACCAAACAGTTTGTCAATCTAGTTTTATCTGTGGTTTTAAAGTTTTTGCGTATTGAATTACGCTTAGCATCGCTGTATATATATACATGTAACTAATGCTTTTCTTTTTGCAAATATTTAAAAAACTCGCTATCATTTATAAATTACACAAACGAAAATGCATAATAAGTTTTGGTTTAAGAATAATATTTTCAACAATTTGCATATGCTACTTTGAATTTTACAGCTTTCATGACTAAAGAACTATACCATAAATGTCACATCCGAGCGAGAACTGAGGCAAGAACTCTACGCCATGGCCAATGATCTTATCTGAGTTGAATTTTAGAGCAATCATTTCAATGTACATTTAGCTGAAGTAAACTAAATCTAAACGAGGAATCAGGATTCTTATGAAAACTTATTTGTTTCTCTTAATTTGCCTGCTTCATCACAAGGCAACTGATAATTACTCGGAATAATTCAAGTAAGCCATGGATCAAATTTCCCCAAAAATCTGTGGCGTTAAATACATCTCCAATGCAATTACATTATTGAATTCCGATATTTCGTTAATGCATTTCGATGACCTAGCAGCATGTCATCAGTTCATTAAAATGATAGTTTGAGGCGTTGCGATTTTCTGTACAACTGTTGATGTGCGGTATATTTCGCTCAGGAAGAAACCACAATACCGAGTTAATCTCTATCATGTTTACAGAATGAAATTCTTTTAAAAGTAGACATGGAGCTCCACGAGTTTCAATATATATATATATATATATATATATATATATATATATATATATATATATATATATATATGTGTGTGTGTGTGTGTGTGTGTTTGCGTGTGTATGTTTGGAGAGTATTAGAGCTGCCTTTGCTTATATACATGTTTGATATAAAACCATCGTTTAATAAGATGACAAATGCATCTCTTCTAACAGAGCGTTTTAATCCTTTTTTAATAATAATTAGCAGTATCCAGAATTGCCACGATCTGTAGCCGAAAGCGAGAACATTTTTTTTCAGTTATGCAACAAACGCGCTACATCACCAAATCTGTGCATTTCCTGCACTTTTAGTGTTACATCAAATTAAGTTTTTTAAAAATTGCTTTCCTTTAGGTGAATACCCAGTTGATTTTATTTTCGATCTAACGTTTTAACTATCCATTCAGGATCTATCATTATAAGAGAGAGACACTAAATTATCTTGGAAAGTGCTTTTTTTATTAAATTATCATACCAAAATGTTTTTATTTGCTTGTCGTCATTGTGCCTTTATCATGGCATAAAATATAAAATTCAACTTATTTTTATGCCTTATTTATTTCTGTCTGGATCCTGATCGGTTTGAGTCCAGAAATTTCGTAGCAAACCTTTGAATACGTGCGCATTTGGTTCAGTCTTGGAACTAATTACTTTGGACACCGAAGCTATAAATACCAATTTATGTTGTTTTCGGTTAGTTTTTCCTTCAGGTGGATGCTCATTCGTTTCTCTGCCTTGCTTATTGGATACTACTCAGGAGCAGCTTATGCTTAAATAATCTAGTATGAATGAATAGATCTATTTACTAACTTATGCAATATTTTCTGTATGCCGTAAATATATGTGCAATTATATCTTGACAAGATGCTCTAATTCAGTAAAGTTCATTCAGACGATATTTATTTTGTCATATAATAACTAGTTAAAATTTTGGATCGAAAGCAATACTCACCAGGATTCGCCTGAAATTAAGTCTGACCAAGAAGCGCAGGTTGGTATAAGATTGAAGAGTTGCATGGGTCGCAATGCACAAAATGCTTTCATGGTTTGATTACTTACAACTGTAATTCTGGCTATTACTGCTTATTTAGTTATGACAGTACCGGTCGTGTAAATGAGTTGTGTTTGGTATTGTGTAATTTTCTTCTTGCAAACATTATATATATATATATATATATATATATATATATATATATATATATATATATATATTTCTGTTTAATACTAAATGAATAAATTGTTATCAACCTTGCAATACTATGTCACATATTTTTTATGATTTACTGGTATTCGCCAAGCCAATAGCAGATTTTAATTTTAGCAGATTTAAATATTAGCTAACCAAGCTATCCAAAGTTATTACGATGTTTTCTTCGATCCAATGAAAGTTATTCATGAATTCTGCTTCATTTATTTTCACCAAGGCTTTGATAGGCAATTCCACTTACCGTTATCTGAGGCTTTTCTAATTCTAGTAAATCACATGAGAAACATTAACATGGTACGACTGAAGGAGAATACGGCATTACCGCTGAAAGACAGAGTCACTTATCAATTTTTTGAAACAAAAATATGAAGGAGCAGAAAAAAATTGGTCCGATAACCAAGCTAGAAGACGTTTTGCATTTTTATAACTTTAGCACATTATCTCTCAAAAATATTTAGGAGTAAACTTTTTAAGACTACTTTATCTTTTCATTGATTAAAGATATGTCGTGCTTCTCTTAACTTTAGCTGCATGTGCTGAAATTGATTGGTCGCCTTTCAGGCGTTGCTAAATATCTCACCTGTTGTACGTAAAATACCTAGACGTTTTGATTATGGACTACACCAGTTATAGTTCGTCATTCTGTAGGTTCATACAATACAGCTATGTATGCTTCAAAAGCCACAGTTAAACCAATCTTTAAGCATGACTTCGAAAATTAATTTGCTAGTCGTGTATTTTAATTTGCGATATTTCGAGAAATATTTTATATTTTTCCCAACGTGCTTTCGTAACTCTGGTTTGAGTTTTATTAAAACAATATTGTTCGCTTTCATGGCTGCTAATTGGTGAATAAGCATGAGCCTAGAGGCCGGCACACACTAACTCAAATATAAACGGCATCTTCGCATGTAAGCAACAATAGGTGCTCATTCCTGTATGCAGAAACAATTTGAAAAATTCAAAAGTGATCCTCTTGGTGGCCGGAAGAGTATATGAATCGACGAATCTTACCCTAGAGAACTAAATAATTAACTTGTTATGCGAAGTGATCTACTCTTCTGAAATCTATAACAGATCAGAAGACTGGTTTCTTACATCTTTAAAATGAATAATAAATTTGCGCAAATGATCATTTTTAGCAACAGTTAAATACTGTTTGTTGCGAAGAACTAATATATATGAAAGTATGTATTAGGTTTTGCGAACCTAGTAGCAAATTAGTTCAGTTGTGACCAGAAGGATAAACCAAAGGCAGCATGAAGGGAAAGTATAATCTCATGTGCATTCGTTTCGTGCTTACTGGCGACTCATCAGTAGGAGCCGGTATTACGCCCTTTAACCACTATATATTTGGTAGAAGAATGTGGGAATAATGGGACGGTCAATCTCTATTATTCCACCTTATCCAAACTATGGTAAGGGCAATACTCTCCCTCCTGACGAGTCGCCAACAAAGCATTGCATAATTTCTCCGTTCATGTCTACTAACTGAACTAATTTGTTACTAGGTTCGCAAAACCTAATACATACTTTCATTTTTAGCAACATTTTGTTCTCATCGAACATTGAGAATTTATTTCAACCAGCTAAATTAGGTTAAATTATGTTTGGCATCAATTTATAAATCACATTTAAATACTTTCATGAAGACAGGTAACATAAATGAGAATGAAGAAGAAATTCCTTGCGCGGTGCCATTATCGTAGAATTTTAATACGCAGCTTGTTGTTGCAGGATAATTGATAGCACACGTAGGTCGTTAGAATCTTGATCCCTTTACATTTTCAGGTGCACAGATTGTGTTGGCTATTGATTGATGAGTTCTCAGAGTGACGAGACAAGTGAGAACCCATGAATCTAGAGTCAACACCATCTATGCACTTGAAAATTCAACGAAATTGAGATTATATCAACCTACAAGTGCTATCAATCTTCACGCAACAGCAAGTTGTGTATTAAAATTTAACATAAATGAGATTTAATTTTTCTTGACTTTATGAGCTTTGTCACTCGTTTTTGGCAATTTAAAGTGACTCAGATTTGAACTCGCTATCGTCATTGCTTAGCAAAATGGAGGAACTTGGACTGAACGTTCGTTAAAACTGTAATGGAATTGATGTTTATTTTTCGACAATAAATTTTACCACTAATGCAGTTACAATAAACTTGTACTACCAGCTATTATTCACTTAGTCAAATAGGTTTACTAAATGGAGTATGAATCGTCCGCCAGGTCTTATTAACAGATTAGTTCATTCAAGATTTCGATCTTTTTGGAGGCACAAATCTAACGTTTCGTAAATCGAATTGCCTTTAATCTGACACAGCCTCGTATATAAGCGCTGTTTTTTATATTTCAAATTCAGTTTGAGTTCACAGCAGATACCCCACTGTTGAGACCTCTGATTTATTTAAATAAATTTTTCATATATGCATTTACACGACGTGTTTAGCACATAAAAGATTATTTCTAATCGTTTCTATGGTAGTAGTCTGCTGTCTATTGACTCTTAGTGAGATTATGCAAAGCTTGAATGTTTTCTCTATAGAGAGATACTTTACTTTGTTTTCTACAATACCAATATAGCCAGTTTAGTTTGGTGTAAATCTGTCGATTGGAGAGTGTACCAGTATTAAGAACATGCCTTCCACTACACGACTTTGGCTTATTACGTCCTGATTTTGATTTGGTTGAAATTTGAACCAATCTTTTGAAAATTCACCTTGGCGCTTTTATTGTTTTTTGTTTACAAAAGTGACAGATAGGCTGATTTTATTTATTTGCTTAATGAAGAACGAAATTTGACCTGATTTGGTTAAATTTTACAAAATAATGCATCATTTACGCATTAGAATAAATATGTCAGATTACACTTTGTGGTTGGCCATTTTTTGCAATAAATCTTACAAATACAGTCTGTCTTGGTTTGGTTATTCACATAGGATCGCATCTGGATAATTGGGACATTTGTATAAATAACACAGAATATTATTACGATCCACAAGGTTTTTTGCCTGAATGGTGATTCAAATCTTAATAAATTCTGCTAAATGTGCAAAACAAAGGAAACCCATGTAACGATATATTTACATTTTTTATAAATAATTAAAAGGTATATTGCATTTATGCATGCTTTTATTGGTCGGTGCCCAATAGAATTCGAGCATTCACTCCCGTGGTGTCTGGTCTAAGCTTGCTTGTCCTTGTGGTATGAACACAACGTTATGCAGCAATTCACGGCCATTAGAAGGTGTTTATAACATGATAATTATTTGAATTTTTAATTCAATATTTAAGTTAACAATCTCTGAAACTTTATATGGATGGTGTTGGAAATTCTGACGATGGATCTAATATTCAATCTTAAATATAATTTTTTGAAAAGTTTAGGCAAAGCAAATTTTTATTGCGAAAAAGTAATTAAAAATTTGTTGAACCAAATATTCTAAAAGAAATTGCTTTGTTGCCAGTCAACCTTAAACGGCACAGTATTTACAAGGAGTTGTATGATTGACGATACCTTTTTGCCTGTAGACAATTTGGCCTTCCGAATAATGATGATGATTTCCAACAGGTTTTTTAAGCATTTTGCGTTATGCGACGCATATTTTTCAATTGTTTTCATACTCACAAAACTACAAATTACTGTTTCGAGGGTTTGTTTATGCCTGATTAATTTTTTGATAAACTGAACGATTATAATTTACTTTAGCAATGCGATGAGTCATGATTTCTCGTAATAATCATAACTGAATTTGGCGAACCAGACGGATAAATGCTTTTTCACGAACTTGTTAATGCTTTTTTTTATGCGGCATTTTACCAATCGGAGCCTATCGTATGAGTTCACAATTCGATTGCGCAGCCGATTCCCAATATTTATAAACGTCGCTTGTTGTGATAAGCAACCGGTTTGCATTTTGACATTCATTTTTTATATCAATGTTTCGAGGACGACTTCTCACTCGCTTGATCACGATATAACTTTAGGCGGTTTAGCACTAAAAAAACCACTGATAGCGGCAATCTAGATGACATAAACTGAAATATAATTACAAAGTTAAGCAATTTATTATAAATTGTTTGTTGTTTGCAAGCGTCTTTTAGTTCTTTAAAGCTCAACGAATGAACGGGGGATACACAATTGCTCTCTTAATTTTAGTTGTAAAAACCATCGCATTGGCGTGAGATTAATTCGTCTTGTTTTAAATGTGGAATTTATTTATAAACTTAAATGTAATTATCTGCATAATAAGGGATTTGACTGAGTTCATGATTCAACTTCATATTTTCCCTAAATAAAAAACAAGTGTGTTTTCAAAAATCTTCCCGTATACTGCATTTAATTTAAAATTAAACTATCGTGCATTTCCTTTCATTGCAAGGCCTGTTTTTGGTAGTTCAGCAAGCAGAGTTTGCTATAAAATAAATATTTCTTTCAACCAGGTTAAATAGTATTTGGCAATATGCAGCTCTTAAATTTTTTAAAAATTAGTTTAAATTTTGGCCTTATCCAAAATAAGTTTAGCTAAATTGAGTGTTATGCGCTGATGTGTTATAAATATAATAAAACTTTGTTTTATGCATTGCCAAAAATTTTCCACCATGCGATTATTTTTCAATTATCTAACTGGTGGTATTCGTAGTATTATACGCATTCCAATATATTAGAATTTGTTTTATATATTTTTTTTCGGGCAGTTTTCAATATGGCCATCTGTGCAACTACGCATCTTGTGCAAGCACTTTTATGCCCACTTTCATTTTTATTATTTTACCCATTTTATTGAAATATAATCACTTAAGTATGTTTTCTTCTTGCTCGTGTTTAATGTTTGTCCGCGGTCAGAGAATACAATAATTATTGTGTTTTCACAAAATTCAATCGTTGTACTACTTCGACTGGTTGCTTTTACGTTTGACACTGAATCATCATAATCATCATTATCATCACATTCATCATCATTATCATCATCATCATGTCCAACAACATGAAATGCATTGGTAACTGATGTTTGGCTGCCATATAACCATAAGAGAAATAAAAGAAGAAACAAAAAACTAAAAAGTAATAATAATGCTACAAATAAAATTTTGACAAAGAAATTATTAAAGGAGAATGATTTATGATGGGAAGGTACTAATTCCTATGAGCCTATTTATCTAGATAACACACAGAGTTGAGGCAAACTAAACAGCCACAAAATAACGTTATGTTCTTGTCAACTTTAAGGTAAGGCAAAGTCGGAAATACAGTGTTCTTGCGATTTTCACTGCATCACGTCATAAACCAAACCAAACTTCGCAGCTATTTTTTGAAGTTAATATTTTGCGGTGTGTCAGCTTTAGGCTTTTCAATGCCGCGTTTTGCGTACGCGGGTAATAGCTGTACACGGGCAGTTACACAAAGCTGACCTATCCCAACTAAGAAAAGAAAGTTACAAAGAGGGTACTAATAAAAGTCTGAAACAAGATTGTCACTGAACTAGACTTGATACCATTTCGTGTAGAGTTTTCAACTAAGAGCTATGATGCACACGTAGATTCCATCCTGGCACACGTGCTTGTCACATACTATCCAATTTGAATGTTGTTGACTTTACCTGTTTCTGTCGTGTCAAATTCTGTCCACCTTGATTTTTATAGCCAATCTGGTGCTGGGGGAGTTAATAATTTTAAACTGCCAAACGAATAGAAGGCATACTAAAAACTAGATCGCGACATCACAGTTGATATAGATTTATTTATTTCTAACAAGGAGTACGTGGTGGCCTATTAAAAAATGCGTTTACGTATATCAATGTTGCTTATTTGTTCTTGGTGACCTACTTGACACCCAACTATGCTTTTCAAACAACGATAGTTGAATGCCTGTAAGCGTCCAAAATCAATAATTCTAAGGGGCCACGTCTCACTAGCCTATAGCAGGGCTGCACATATAAATGCATTTTAAAGACGACCTTTAAGGCAACGTGAAATACTCGCGTTACTCCAAAAATGGCGAAGTTTAGAGATTCTCATACTTATCTCGTCAGGCGTATGGCCTGACTTATTTATAAAGTTGCCAAGTTATGTAAACCTACTAAATATGTCGAGGTCTTTATTCTGCATTTCCAGAGTTGGAGTGAGTTGTGTGTATTTCTGTAAAAGTATCTTACGTTTATAGGATACGAATTTCATACAGAAAGGCGGACTAACGAAAGCTAATTTATACAAGGTTGCCTGGGCAGAATCTCGGTTGTAGAATATAAATACGATATCGCCTGCATGATCAAGATTGACTAATCTACTTGACGGGAGAATTTCGACAACAGCTTTCTGAACGTGTGGAATAGTATTGTTCATAATGGCATCTATTACAGAATTAAACACAAATGGGGAAGATGGACAACCTTGACTAACACCAATACTGGTGTTTAAGTTGTGAACTAATTCGTTGCAGACCTTAACGCGACCAGAAGTGTTTGTGTGGAGAGCCCTATAATATTTACAAATTTGGTTGGCACACAACTTTTCGACAGAATATCGAATAGAAATTGCGATCCACCGAATCAAATGCACACATTAGGTTTAGAAAGACGGTTATTTTGGGATGGCGATAGACATATACTTGTTGAAGAACTCGTCTTAAGGTACACCTGATATCTATACAACCTCGTCCTGACCGGAATCTGGCTTGGTCTTCTATAGCATATGATTCACGTAAAATAATCCACGCAAATATTGGCGCCTAGTTTAGAGAATCTCTATTTATTTTACAAGCCTAAAATGCCACATACAGTAGTACCTGGATTTTGTATAATTGAACTGATCTTCGTCCAAAATAAATTGAAAATTTCGTCATCAAGATCAGTTAACATTTATTTTGTAATATGTTTTACGAAAAGACTGTTTTAGAGTTTGCTTAAACCTATTTGAGATTTATTTTTGTTTATTTTTCCGGCCAACTTGTGTGCAAATCTACAACAGATAAGCGCACAGTCCGATTCGACATAAATGTCCCGAAAACGTGGAAAATCCTGGATGCACTCTGGTTTCCCACACGCAAAGTATATTGATTTATAGTTAATTTAACGTACATGCCAGCCTGTTTTAATTTTTGCACATTAAATTCGCTGATGCTAAAACCTAACCTAGATTTAATCCGATATTGGAATCAGTGTTATGATTAACATCGACCATTTTCATAGAATCTAAAGAGCGTCATTGTTAGATTGAGAAGAGGAAAGAGGTAGAATCAGTAATGAAGGTGCATACAGTAGGCTCATTTCGCTTATCCATCCTGCACAAATAAGCAGAGAGAGCGACAATTTCTAGTCTGCGTGACAGTCGATGCAGTATGTATCCCTCCTCGTTCGTATTGTTCATGGTTATATGTGGCCCCTAAAAGAAAACTGGGTCGCCCATACCTAGTGAGGACGGATTTTATGCTAAGTTTTCTTTCTCTTAGACAGTATGCCAACTGAGGCTGATGAGCGATATGTGTCTGGATCCCAGTGGCTAATTTCCTTAAGCTGTTGAAATTTTCCTTTTTTTTGGCATTCTTGCTCTCATTGCGTCACTAGCCATTTAACACGAAGTGTTACTGCGTAGTTAAATTAAATTCTAGGCTTCACATGGAAGGGTTGTATCTAATTAGTCCCGGCATAGTTCGTGTTACCATTACCGGGCTAACTAGCTAGTGCCCCCCAACCCTGATCGTTAATCCGGAAATTTCTATGGCTACTGAATCTATTTACTTAGTTAGCGTCTTTAGGATACGAAAAATGACCCGTTAATTTAGACACGTCCAAATTTAAAGAGGGCTTCAAAACCGAAAAACCATCATTTAGGTTGATATGTGATGAGGGGAATAGATGTGTGCCGAACACATTTAACGAGTTCTGACTTTTCCTAGATTACAGGCCAGTCGACAGAAATTTTGGTATTTGCATACATTCGGCAAAACAAAGAACCAACCAACTAACCAGCTCCTTTTCGACAATGACCTTTGCACTATGAGGTACTACGGTGCGTCTCTTGATTTTGAAAGTCAATGAGAAAAAAGTAAACACCATATATTCCATGTGGCAATTTCTTTAATCAAGTATGTATTAGGTTTTGCGAACCTAGTAACAAATTAGTTCAGTTGTGACCAGAAGGATAAACCAAAGGCAGCGTGAACGGAAAGTATAATCTCATGCACATTCGTTTCGTGCTTACTGGCGACTCATCAGTAGGAGCCGGTATTACGCCCTTTAACCACTATATATTTGGTAGAAGAATGTGGAATAATAGGACGGTACAATCTCCTAGACGGATGTGTAAACCTGTAATAGTGAAGCTAACATAATCTAAAGTCAACGACAATACGACTTCAATGTTAACTCACACTATATAATATATATACCGAGTCTGTAAAGGATACTAACACTATAGCTATTGCGTTAGTAACTGATACCTTTTTTTGAAATCGATGAGTACCGGATACTAACACTATGGTTTCCGAGTCGGTACATGATACCAACCTGATGAATATAAATTTATGCTAAAGTTCACCCAAAATGAGAATTACAACAATTTCCGAACACCTATTACTCCAGTTAAACCATACACTCTGGCCTTCATCGATATCAGTTATCACATTTCGCGGTAAGCATGACATCATTCAATTCAATATATTACAGTTAAATACTGTTTGCTGCGAAGAGCTAATATATATACAAGTATGTATTGGGTTTTGCGAAACTAGTAACAAATTAGTTCAGTTGTGACCAGAAGGATAAACCAAAGGCAGCATGAACGGAAAGTATAATCTCATGCACATTCGTTTCGTGCTTTTTGGCGACTCATCAGTAGGAGCCGGTATTACGCCCTTTAACCACTATATATTTGGTAGAAGAATGTGGAATATTATTCCACATTCTTCTACCAAATATATAGTGGTTAAAGGGCGTAATACCGGCTCCCACTGATGAGTCGCCAGTAAGCACGAAACGAATGTGCATGAGATTATACTTTCCGTTCATGCTGCCTTTGGTTTATCCTTCTAGTCACAACTGAACTAATTTGTTACTAGGTTCGCAAAACCTAATACATACTTGCATATATATTAGTTCTTCGTAACAAACAGTATTTAACTATAATATATTGAATTGAATGATGTCATGCTTACCGCGAAATGCGATAACTGATATCGATGAAGGCCAGAGTGTATGGTTTAACTGGAGTAACAGGTGTTCGGAAATTGTTGTAATTCTCAATTTGGGTGAACTTTAGCATAAATTTATATCCATCAGGTTGGTATCATGTACTGACTCGGAAACCATAGTGTTAGTATCCGGTACTCATCGATTTCAAAAAAGGTATCAGTTACTAACACAATAGCCATAGTGTGAGTATCCTTTACAGACTCGGTATATATATTATATAGTGTGAGTTAGCATTGAAGTCGTATTGTCGTTGACTTTAGATTATGTTGGCTTCACTATTACAGGTTTACACATTCGTCTAGGAGATTGTACCGTCCTATTATTCCACATTCTTCTACCAAATATATAGTGGTTAAAGGGCGTAATACCGGCTCCTACTGATGAGTCGCCAGTAAGCACGAAACGAATGTGCATGAGATTATACTTTCCGTTCATGCTGCCTTTGGTTTATCCTTCTGGTCACAACTGAACTAATTTGTTACTAGGTTCGCAAAACCTAATGCATACTTGCATATATATTAGTTCTTCGCAACAAACAGTATTTAACTGTAATTTCTTTAATCACCTGTTTTGGCCCACAATATTTGTCAATGTAAAAGAAAACACGTTTACGATTTTATGAATGCAAAGAAAACCATCCCTGGGACTACAGGAGCTTTGTCTGTGAATGAT
The DNA here is from genome assembly GCA_029291075.1 of Eudiplozoon nipponicum. Lineage (NCBI taxonomy): Eukaryota > Metazoa > Platyhelminthes > Monogenea > Mazocraeidea > Diplozoidae > Eudiplozoon > Eudiplozoon nipponicum. The sequence continues at coordinate 11,572 of JAQBSW010006432.1, read as the reverse complement.
TAATACGCGTCCCGCAGTATTATGGCCGAGATCGAAAGGTCGTTTCCGATTTGTACCATTGTTTTAGGCTATGATTCTTTTTGGTAGATCGTGCAGTTGCTCAACTTCTTTATACGGCCGATGTATCCAGCTTGTATTCTCTGACTTTACAAGTGAAACTTTTTTCCCCCAAAATTTACTCCTACAAGATTTATTAATGAAAGATTCCTATGTACTCCTCTTTATTGGAAAGTTTTACATAACCTTGTTTTTTTAATTTTAAAAGTAGGATCCCGGGAGCATAATAGTATGTTTATTTACGAGGGAGTAATTAAAATTTTCACTTTAATCTATACGAAATGAATATTTATTAAAATTAATAAATTATCTTTTTGGAATATATTGTAACATATAATGATGTTACTTTCACGTCAGGACATACCATGACAAAGGATTCGTCAACTACAACATGGTTTCATTCCGATTGGTCGATCACCTCAGCAATAATTAGGACATCGTTGAAGACCGGACGTTGCCGTTAGTTTGATGGTTTGTGCATATTAATGAATTGCGCTATGCTAGTCACAATCAAGCGCTGTTAGATTTAATCATTCCAGGCAGACTTAAACTGTTTCAATCATTAACTGAGTACATGCCGACTTTAATTTTCAGTCTAAACAAGAACAGATTTCATGGTTATGCTGCAGTAAATTATTCGTATAATATTTTGTTGTAATTCTTTGTAATAATGATAATAGCTGGGAATAAATACGGGAATCAACCACATAATCATCACTACCAGCTTCTTTTGTCATTGACTTAATACTGGTTATGTCTATTCAGGAATACAAAATGTATATTTGTTGTTAGTTTGTATTTTGCATACGCACTGTTTAGTGATTCACAATAGGGCCAATGCAGTTTGTTATAGAAGCGTCAGAATATAAAGTTATGGAATTGAAAATCCACTAAAGTATTTTACTGTAAATTGTAGTCTATATTTTGATGCATTAAGCGAAGTAATGAATACCACAACAAATGAAAAAAATGAAAAAGTATTATTATTTTAAATGAAATTATATGAAGAGACGTTTTAAAATATCATATAATAGCCGGAGTAAAAAACGGAACCCGTCAGGTACTAGTTAGCACACTGGAAGTGGACTGAAGCAAAGTCAGTTTTATTTAATGAAGGTAAGGTAATGGCTTTACCGAAAATATTTGTCCTAAATTGCTATAAATATGTCTATCACCTGCACAATATAGACTATGCCATTGTGTATTAGCTGTTGCGCACCTAGTAACAAATTAGTTAAAAAATGACCAGATGGATAAAAAAAGTCAAAATAAACTGAAAGTATAATCTCATGTGCACATTCGTTTTATTCTTACTGACGACTCATCAGTAGGAGCCGGTGTTATGCCCTCTACTCACTATTTATTTGGATGCGAAATGTTGGAAAATTGAACGGTACAATCTCCTATACGAATGTGTAAATCTGCAGTAGTGAAGCTAACTTCATATACTTTTCGACTTCAAAGCCAACTCACTATATATATATATATATATATATATATATACTCTATATATATACCAGAGTCTGTAAAATTTGCCAAAACTATGGTTGTTAGGTTAGTGCTTGATACGAACACTGTCATTGTCGATTAAGTAAATAGTACCAACACAATTGTTGCCTTGTCGGTACGTGGTACCAACAAAATGGATTTCCTGGTTTGCTTAATATCACCTAAATTAAGAATTACACCTAATACTGAACACCTGTTATTCCGCAAAATCCATAAATTCTGGCCTTGATCGATATTAGTTAACACATTTTGTGGTAATCATTACATAATTCAATTAAATGTATAACAGTTAGATACTGCTTATTACGGAGAACTAATATATAGCTTCATGTATGTTAGTTCGCCGTAACAAACAGTATCTATATTGTGCAAATAACCAAAAACTTGTTTTGCGGGCTGTGATAACGAATATTATAATCAAGGTTGCGATCTTGATATACGCATCTGACCCATTAATTACTTACATATGTCAGTATAAACTAAGAATTGTATAGTGTAGAAAAGGCAATTCATCCAGTTAAATACTGTTTGTTGCGGAGAACTAATATATATATATATATATATATATATATATATATATATATATATATATATATATATATGCAAGTATGTATTAGGTGTTGCGAACCTAGTAACAAATTAGTTCAGTTGTGACCAGAAGGAAAAAACCAAAGGCAGCATTAACGGAAAGTATAATCTCATGCACATTCGTTTCGTGCTTACTGGCGACTCATCAGTAGAAGCCGGTATTACGCCCTTTAACTACTATATATTTGGTAGAAGAATGTGGAATAATAGGACGGTACAATCTCTTAGACGAATGTGTAAACCTGTAATAGTGAAGCTAACAAAATCCAAAATGAACGACAATACGACTTCAATGCTATCTCACTCTATATTATATATATATATATATATATATATATATATATATATATATATATATACTCGAGTCTGTAATAGATTCTTAAACTATAGCTATTGTGTTAGTAACCGTTACCAACATTATAATATCGAAATGGTACTTGGTACTAACACTATGGTTTCCCATTCGGTACATGGTACCAACATGCTGGGTATCAATGTATGCTATAGATCACCGAAATTGAGAATTCTAACTTTTTCTGAACACTTGCTACTCCAGTAAATGTGGTCACAACTGAAAAAGTTTCTTACTAGGTTCGCAACACCTAATACATACCTGAATTCATCATGTTAACCGGTTCCGTCCTTATTGGGAACTTATCATGTACTGGCCAGAATTTGCCGCGGAAAGTGCTCGAACCCGAACACGTCTACCCAGTGTAGTGTGCAGCAGGGTAGCTCAGTTGTTAGAGCACCAGATTCGGAAATAGATGTGCCCAGGTTCGAAACCTGTCCGCGTCAAATTCTGGTCAGTACATGATGAGTTCCCAATAAGGACGAAACTGGTCAACTGGATGACTCCCCTTTACTAAACTCTACAATTCTTGATTTATAATGATATTTAATGGATCAGGTGCTTATATCAATATCGCAACCTTGATAACATTGTGCAATGTTTGACCGAATATAAATTCGCGGTACTTCAATTTTCATATATGAGCATAAATTTCATTGGCTAACCTTCTCTGTTAAGCTTATAGCGTAAGAGCATTCTTAGCAAGTATGTCGGACAGATGACAGATATTCGTAAAGGATTCGGTCACTTTCAGTCGTTTTTTAGGATATGAGCGCAGACCTGATCAGATCCATTTCTTCTCTGTGTTTTATTGTGCTCAACATCCATACGATGACAAACGACACGACGCATCCAGATTACCGCATGACAATTATACACCCCGTAGCCGTAAATAATTTTGCTTCCGACCCAAGAAATTGCATCAATAGCCCACAAGTGTGCCGACAAATTACCTATTGCTCGTGAGGTCATACTTATCGTGCATATTTTACTTCATTAAACATAGGCGTATCTGACATTTTTGTCGTTGGAATACATGGAAGGCCACAGTAAATACCAGTCCATTTAAGCCCAGAACTAATAAAACCTGTATTCAGATAATTTTCATAAATTAATGTGTTTAATAAGCACGAAACACATATGTACATGCATTTGTACCTTTTATTCATGCTGACTTGTGTTCATCCCTCTGATCCTATTTGAAGTAATTAGTTACTAGGCCCGAAATACTTAACACACAATTAATGTGAGCTGTCAAAATCGTCCCCAAACTGCATTTAATTTTGGTAAATAATGCTTCTAAATTGAAAGGGGAATTTTCTACGCACCTTTTATTATAGCATTATTTGAAATGAAAGAACTTATTTAAAAATTGCATATCGTATTCAACGACGCTTTAGCCACAATTCAAATGTGAACTGAACAGAATCGGTATTTAGTTTCAAAAGTACCTTCCCGCAGGCATTTAAATTACTAGTGCCACGTGAGAAAAGAAAAAAATTCAAGCATTTGAATTTCATAGGTACATTTAATAAAATTAAACTTTTTTCCTGGTGTAATGTAACTCCGGGCGATGAACGTCAGTGAAGCACGCAACTGACGTATCTTAGCAATTGCGTATATTAAATTTTGATTTCTTGTTAAAGTGTGATTATTGAAGATAAAAGCTAATCAAACAAAATGATAAACAAATTGTGTATAGGTAAAACAGAAAATAGCAGGCACAAATCATTTGCTAGACCGATTTTGCCCTTATTGGGCAAAGGACTGTAGTAGCCATAATTGTTGCGGCCGAGAATCGAACTCTTATTAACTTTGTCCAGACATGCAGCTCATCTTCTATCCCGCGTGATCCGTGCAATACATGTGTCTTCGTTTGATTGGAACCTCTAGAATGTGAGTGCTTTAGGCGAACCCCCTGAATTTTGCTCGTCATCTATTGCTCCATCTAACCTGCGCTGGTTTGTTATTTTAGGACAAATGCCTAGCCCATTGGCGATGGATTGTAGATGTTAGTATTACAGTGTGATTCTATCATTTGTATTTCAAATATAGAATAAATATGTATTAAGATAGCAGATACATTCCATCTTCTAGGTCGATTCTGTCCGTATTGAGTGAATCTATATACGACTTAAATTGCGTTGAGAATTAGTTACAAACATATACTCTAAAATTCAATTATCGATCACTCTAATACAAGCTTCTATTGATATGTGATCATAATTCAAGAAATAACTCAAATAAATTAATTGAATTTTATGTCTTTTGCAACGTTTCGCTCATTGTGATAACACACAAATATTTGAATCCAGCCATTTTAGTTATAATTGTTTTTTAAAACCTCGCTCAATTATGGGAGCAATTTAACACATTTATTATTAATTATCAATTATGTTTGGTTTATTATTGTTATAACAATGCATGATTATGCTGAGGGACTTAATTAGCAACGCATCTCATTAAAATATTTCTGAAATAAATATAAAATTTATATTTTATAATCGATCCGATAATATTACAGTACAATATACATAGCCAAATTAGAAAGGCGAAAGAAATATTAATATATTTGACAATAGGGCAAGATTTAGCTACGATATCGACTTTAGGTTATTCAGAATTATTCTATCTTTGTAAATCAAATTTTATCATCTTTAACATAATTAATTTCAAGTAAAAAACATCAAAAAGAGGAGCATCAAGTGAAGCTCTAGCCAGAATATAAAAATGGAATATCAAAAGCAACAGGTTTACCGAGAGCAACAATGATTCCATAAGGAAAACTTCAACCATTTAAATGGTAAAACTACCGTCAGTCCCACATACTGACGCGTTTCGACCTTCCATGACAAGCAGCAGAGCAGGATGGCAAATTGACTTGCGAGGATCAAACCGCAAGCTATATAATTAGAGAAAGCAAAATAAGATATGCGGCTCTCACCTCTGGTAATCTCGCATATATTGTACTTGACTGGAAAGGTCGGCTGCAAAATTTCTATGCAGTCAGGTACATTAACTTTCTGCAGATTTCGCCAAATAAATATAAGGAACAGAATTAAGCAATCATTGATTGCGCGGATGGTGGTAACAATTTTTTAAATCAAGTTTGCGAATTTGAAGTAAACATATCTAATTTTGCTTTTATATATATATATATATATATATATATATATATATATATATATATTTGTATTGTGGTTTTATTCTCGCTAGTCAGTTTGCCGTCGTACTCTGATGATAATCATGGATGGTCGAAACGCATCAGTGCATGCGACTGGCGGTAGTTTTGCTGTTGTTCGACGACTGGTTAAATATAAAGAAAATGGTGTTTACCCTTAAATTCGCAAATTTGTTTTAAAAATTGTTACCACCACCCGCGCAACGAATGGTTTATTAATTGTAGTACCTATATATATGTGGCGAAAGCTGGAAAAAGTTAATGCTTGTGACTGCATAGAATTTGTGTAGCTGACATTTTCAGTGAAGTACAATGTATGATTGATTACTAGATGTGAGAGTCGCTTATCTAATTTTGCTTTCCTACTATATGGATTACAGTTTGATCCTCGCTATTCTGTTTGCCGTGAAGCTCTGATGATGATTGTGGATGTTCGAAACGCGTCAGTACGTGTGACTGACGGTTGTTTTTTTACGCTGTTTGACGATGGTTTAAATATAAAGGGATTGATTCTCATTTCAATCTAGTAAACTTGATTAAAATAAAAGTTACCACCACCCGCGCAATCAATGATTGATTAATTGTATAACTTAAATGGTAGACAGTCCGGCGTATTTACTATCATCTTTAATGCATTAAAATGCATTAAGTCTGACAAATAGTGCCAATGAAATGAAAATGAGATCGGTTTAGTATTAAGTGTTTAACCAAACAGTAATTGAAAATCCTAAAGCCTACGCATATCGGAATAGAAAGTGAATCTAAGTTAAAAGCAACATGCCACGAAAGAAAGACTTACAATAGGAAAACAAACTAATTATAGTATTTTGTCCACAGCACAAATAATACGGCACCAAAACCTATGGAGATTCTCGAAACTAGGCACCAAATTTTTGCTAGCACGGCTTATGTTAATACTTTTTGTGTCGAAAGAAGCCAATTTAAGCACATTATTATAAACGATCTTGAATCCTTTTGGATAATAAAGGCTTAGAATATAAAAAAGCTTTCGCATCAGGTAATAGCCAATGTTTCATTCAACGTATTCGCACCAAAGGCACGAGAAAATTAAAAGTTTGCAAATATTTAACTGGTAGTAACAACAATTTCATAACTATTATAATCTATCGTCATGTTAGATGGGCTGGACATTTCAAATATCATTTTTTTCTGCGCATCTGCCAGACACAATCCCCGAATGTAGGCTTGTATTAACATTGGGGCAGGCTTATCTCGAAGAACCATCACAAATATAAATACGGAATATAATCCAATATCATAAACATCACAAAGATACAAGCCACAATGACTTCATTCCGGGCTTTTTCAAAGTAGGGGCGACATAACTTCTGGGGCATTGACTAACAATTTTCTGAATATATTGAATGAAAGGGTCGTGTCGGATTCTTGAGGGGATTTGATAATCATTCATATTTTCAAAACAGGTAATCGTAATTCGTGCGATACTCATCGTGTTATAAGCTTGACTCCAGTTATACCTAGGTTATTTGCTTGGATTAGCGTACATCGTACTTGCGCTTCGCGCGAATCACATACTAGAGAAGACCAAGGCAGATTCCGGTCAGAACAAGGTTGTACAGATGGTATGTTTAACTTAAGGCGAGCTCTTGAACAGGGATATAAATATAGCCGTTCTACAAAAGCCGACTTTCTGGACTTCATGTGCTTGTTTTATTCGATATTCGGTCGGAAATTGGTGCACTCACAAAATTTGTAAATATTATATTCGCTCTCTACACAAACACTTCTGATCGCGTTACGGACTTAAACGACTTAGCACCCAGCTTTACCGCCAGCAGTGGTGTTCGTCAAGGCTGTCCTCTTTCACCATGCGGCAGATGAGTCAATCTTGGCTACGAAGACGATAAAGTATTAAAATTCGACAATCGAGATTCCCCCCAGACCACCTTATGCAGATTGGCAGTTCAATTATACAATAATTGATTTCGCGTGTGATTGGCAGTTTTTGTTCTGTCCAGCGGTGTGTAATTGGCAGCCTCTAAAAGTAACGTCATTATGATTTTTAACCTGCCACTCAAATGAATTCTACGGCTTCAAATTTAAGATCTAAACATAGTTGACATGATTACTTATCTTGGTAGCTGTATCAATAACTTAGGCGATATGAGTTACGAGGCGAAAGTGAGAATCGCGAAAGCTAGTGTAATTCTATCCAACCTTCGCTATTTATGGAGAAACTCCAGTAAAGGTTGTTTGGACAATCCAACTGTACGTTCAGTTAGATTATAAGCTAGTGAGATTTGGCCATTTATAGTTCATGATTTTAGATGCTCACAGGCATTCGACCATCGGTGATGATGAATTCGCCGATGTTGATCACGATGATGATGGTGCTGGTGGTAGTGGTGCTACTGCTGCTACTGCTGCTGGTAACGATGATGATAATAGTAATACCAATATTACTAGTCTAAGATGCAAATGGTCCGATTGACAGTTAAATATTCAATCTAAAGTCATCGACATTAAAGAAATTTATTAGATTTCACAAACAGAGCGCATAGAATAAAATAAGAAATTGCAAGTTTAACAACAAGATGAATCAAGATTTCACAAAATCGAATTTCTTTTAAACTAAGTGAATCACATTCCTTTAATTTTCACATGAAAATATTAAATGTGCACAAACCACAAATGGACAACTGACAATCAGCCAAATTTAGGACATTATACACTATTGCAATATATATTATAGATGATAAGATTTAAACGTTGCTGGCAAAGTAACTCTAAATAATAATTTATAATTTTGCAAATAAAAATTCTAATATTCTGGCTTATAAATATTAAATGTTTATTTCTTACTTTCCATGTGTATCTATAGAAAAAATTCCTAAGGAGTACAATAGAGATATTAACATCCACACACACACGCATATATATATATATATATATATATATATATATATATATATATATATATATGAAATAAATATCCTTTTTGTTAACTAGAGGGAATAAAAAACAAATATATTTCTTGTGACTTCTTCATTGATGCATATTTAAAATAAATTAATAATCTGTTATGACTATTACAAACAAAGCCTAATTAATTAACCCGTTTTGGTTATAAAATATATACTTGTGGTTTGAATGGGTCTGGTCTACATAAGTTTAATAATGCTCATTTGAAGATAAATAGACATTGGGTTATTTATTAATCTAGACTAATAATAGTGCAAAATCTGCATCATCTCTCTCATTGATTCCATGAATAATGATAATAATTCCTTAAATCATATTTGTGAGCTTGCGACAGAAAAAATTGCATAAAATAGCAAAAGTAGCGTCAATCGAATTTACAGACATGTTTCGATATGTCATGATCATCATCACATATGAAGGCAAGCTGACTAGCGAGGATCGAATCGCAATACCTCTACAAGATATTGAAAATCAGATATGTGGTTCTCACAACATACAGTCTCACATACATTGTAATGTCCGCTAAGCAATTAATATTCATTCACGAATATTAACGTTTTGCAGCTTTCGCCACACGTATATTAACTAATCAATTATACAAGCAATGATTGCGCAGATGGCGATAAAATTATTTAAGTACGTGTGACTAACGCTAGGTTTGCTACGTTGTGCGTGTGTGTGTGTGTGTGTTTATACTCAATGGGATTTGTTTTTATCCTGAGGTTACAAGAAATAATTAATTAATTGGTATCAACACCCGCTCAATCAATGGTTGTTCTAAAAACTTCAAAAATGTCACGTTTGTGAACGCACAAAAATTGTACAGCCGGTATTTCCAGTCAAGTACAATAAATGTGAACCTACATCTATTATGAACTGAATATAGGATTGGAATCAGCGACTGTATCTGTTTATTATTTTTATTGTTCCTATAACAAGTTATACAGCAAATATAATGTAAATTGCGCCCCTGTATTAATCAAACCATAGAATTCTGGTATTTTGAAATCCGTATTCTACATGACAAAAACAATTTTTACTTGTCTTTAAAAAAATCTCAAAATTCAGTAAATTTAGACAATATTATAGCCATAGTAAGACATAAACTAAATCGGAGACTGCATCATGTCTCGTAGGTAAATAATTTCAACCTATGATTCTGGCTATTGAATTCAACTTATTTTATATAAAACTTATGAAACCTGACGTTCGCTTAAACCTGAAATTTACTTATACCTAATCGATAGATTTAATAGACAATGCACAAATCAAATTGTTTATTCATTTAGGGCCAATAGACAGATTTAAAACCCCCAATTCCTTAGATAAAAGTAAATTCGACTTCATATTACACATGAAATAAACACGGCGATAACCGTAATAAAGGGAATCAGTTTTGGACGAAACATATTGTTATGGTTTTCGAAACTCAGCACATGATATGAGTAAATCTGGAGAGATATATTTCTTAGCTGTTTGTGCATACAAATCTCAGTCTTTACAATATCGAAAATGTTGTGAAATACCTATAATTTCAGTGGCATCGAATAAATATTTACTCTTTATAACAAGCTCATTTCTCCATAGCGCAGCCAAATACGAGAAAAGTGTTTCTGCTTAAACCAAAAATTATTTAAATTAAAGCGACTTAACTATTTTAGATAAAATGGTATCTTATAAACATGTGTTTTACATAAAAATCCCAATTATTCGTAGATGAGAGGAATATTTCTTGTCCTACGGAAGATTATCTCGATTAAAGCAACTTCACTGTTTTAGATATAATGGAACTTTATCAAAAACAAACTTGCTTATCCCTAGATGTGCGAAATTGGACAAGAATGTTTCTTGACATACAAAATAACACTGATTAATGCGAATTAGCTATTTTAGATATAATGGAAACTTATCAAATGTTATTTTTCATAAAAAACTCAATTCTACTTATAGGAGCCAAATTAAAGAGAAATGTTTCGTGTCATACCTAAAATCATCTCGATTTAAACGGCTTAGCTGTTTTATATAAAATGATATCTTATAAGCAGGTATTTGACATAACAGGATCACTTCTCGGTAGGGGAGCCAAATTAGACAAGAATGTTTCTTGTCGTAATTAAATTAATCCGAATTAAGGATACTTAATAGTATTTTACATACTGGCACCTTAATAACAGTCATTTTGCATTACAAACTCGCTACTCATACCTATCTCAATTCTTCGTAAATGAGCCAAATTCTAGAGAAATGTTTCTGACAATACCAAAAATTATCTCGATTAAAGTAGCTTAACTGGTTTAGATAAAATGGTATCGCATATACAGGTATTTGGCATATTAATATTAATTCTTCGTAGAGGTGACAAATTAGAGAGGAATGTTTAAAGTCATAACAAAAACCAACTCGACTATAGCTACTTTAATGTTTTAGATCACAATGCAATTTATAAATAGGTATATTGCAGTGCTAGATTACTTCTCCTTAGGGGATCCAAATTAGACAAGTATGGTTCTTGTCATATTTAGATGTATCCTTATTAAGTTTAAAACTTAATAGAGCCTTGTCAATACTGTTTGTTGCGAAGAACTAATATATATGCAAGTATGTATTAGGTTTTGCGAACCTAGGAAAAAATTAGTTCAGTTGTGACCAGAAGGATAAACCAAAGGCAGCATGAACGAAAGTATAATCTCATGCACATTCGTTTCGTGCTTACTGGCGACTCATCAGTAGGAGCCGGTATTACGCCCTTTAACCACTATATATTTGGTAGAAGAATGTGGAATAATAGGACGGTACAATCTCCTAGACGAATGTGTAAACCTGTAATAGTGAAGCTAACATAATCTGAAGTCAACGACAATACGACTTCAATGCTAACTCACACTATATAATATATATACCGAGTCTGTAAAGGATACTAA
>JAQBSW010006431.1:0-48561 GCA_029291075.1 Eudiplozoon nipponicum | reverse complement strand
ATATCAGGATCGCACCTTAGCTCAGTGGTTAGAGCACCAGATTCCGAAGCAAACATGCACGGGTTCGAGCCCTGTCCGCGGTAAATTCTGGCCAGAACGTGATGAGTTCCCTATAAGGACGAAACCGGTCTAGTGGATGAATTTCCTTTTTGCACACTATACAATTCTTAGGTTATACTTTCATATGTAAGTAACTAATTAAGCAGGAGCTCATATCAAGATCGCAACCTTGATTAAAGTAATTGCTATCACCTTTCGCGCAGCCAATGTCGTTTAATTACATAAATGTTCATTTTAATATTACTTTCCCATGTAGTGTGGTGTCTGTTCAGTAATGACAGATTTGGGATGGTTAGATGGAACTTTGGGTCTAAATGGATGCCATATGAGCTCCACCTAAAAGAATAAAGACTAACCGAGTTACATTACTTAGTATCTGACTGAAAATTGTGTATGGTGTGTGGCATGGGGGCTCAGTAGTGAGCGCTACAGAATCGGAAGAGAAAGTGTCCAGATTCGAGACCTCTCCGCGGCACACTCTGGACAGTACATGATGAGTTTCCAATAATGATGAAATCGGTGTACTGGATGAATTGCCTTTTCTACATTATACAATTCTTACTTTAGGCAAATATATGTATGTAAAGAAAGATTCTAGCCAAGATAAAAAGCATGCCTTTATAGCGCACGAACACAAAGCCAACTACTAAACATTTATAAAAACTTCACCATACCTAGTTAACTATAAAGTAAGACGACACTAATATATCGAGCAAGATTTCCAACCAAGTAATATGACGACAATGTATTTCTTGAATGGTAGAGCAGTGCGAGCATCAAATGTTGAAATTCCGCGATTTGCGTTCGCCGGTTGTTGCCTTGCACTATCAGGTTCGTAAAGATCCGATTGATCCGCATTTCCAGTTACGCATCGAGTTTGCCTTCCAATTGCCTGGGTGCGGATTCGCTCCTTTCTTCTGAACGCTTCAACATCGTTCATATTGAACACTGGAAATGAGATACGATCTAATCTGGACCAAATTGGCTAAATCTGTGATTTTGAGCGTTTTTATTGTGTGTGTGTGTGTGTGCGGGTGATTGCAGGCTTGAAGATGGAAAAGGAAACAGCGTTCCGAAACGTCGCCAGTCAACGAAGATTAGATCTTACCCCAGTTCGTGGTTATGAACGATATTGAAGCCTTCGGAAGAAAGGGAGTAATCGGCAGCCAGCCACCCCGAAGACGAACTCGATGCGAACTTGGATGCGGGAATCAATAGGAACATCGCGAAACTGATAGTGCAAAGCGACAACCCACGACCGGAAGTCGGATTCAATATATGACGACCACACAGACTCATTGAGGAAGACGAACCGCTAATATAGAAACGAATTATATTTTGGCTGTTTTAAACTGTTTATGTCATGATGCTGATTACGTAATAAGTAATTACTCTGCTAGATGACATTGTTGCGTCCCAGTAAGTTATCGGACAGTGAACATACATAAACATTGACTAAATAAGTACAAATAATGGACTCTTTTGTCGATTTACTAAAGATAATCCTCTATGAACTTATTAAAAAAATATATAAATGGAATTCAGCGTGGCTTATTCGTTTTGAGAATTTGAGATAAATACCAATCCCATTATATTTAAGCAGTCTCGCAACACAAAGAAACTACCATCAATCGCGCGTACTAGTGCATTTCGACCTACTGTGCGTAGCATATGAGAATAACGGAAAATAAATTAGAATATGAACAGAAATATATATATATATATATATATATATATATGACCTTAGAATGACCTTTACATGCAAACACGTATACACACAAACACAAACGCATACACACCCACCAACTAGTCAAAAAACAAGAAACAGCAGTAAAAACGAGTCAGATTTGTTACCACTAGCATAATCAAATGAAAACCCAAAATGTATAAATATGTATGATTGTATAAGAGAGGATTAGTATTCACGAAATAAATGGCCTTTATCCACTTTGTTATTTGTGTTTTCCTATATATAAGAATATATAGATATATATATATATATATATATATATATATATATATATATATATATATATATATATATATATATATATATATATATATATTGAATCGAGGTATGATGACAGGATTTCGATTATTTATAAGGTGTCAGCATGAAATTAACATAGCATCAGGTAGCAAAGCCAATTCATCCAGTAGATAGATTTTGTCTTTATTAAGAGCTCCTCAAGAACTGTCCAGAATTTGCCGCGCACGGGACTTGAATTTGAATCATTTGATTTATAGTAAGCGACTCTATCCACAGCGCCACCATTTTAGTATGCGGCCAAGTAATACAAATACACAATTAGTTAAACCATGCCAGTAGAAGAGCAGCTAGAGAGAGCAAATGCTTGTTTTCCTATGTCTTATATCTGCAAGCCTAGTGCTTTTAACTGTCATTGATTTTGAGATACCATTTTTCATCCTATTCGCATGGTCCGACTAGAAATTAAAAAGGATACCCGAGTAAGTACCCTCCTATTAGACAATTTACAATCAATTTGAAATTGATAAATGTAAATTCAACCGATGACTTCATTTCAGTTGTAAAACGGAGTCACTTATCTCGTCAGTCAAGTTTAAGAAATTGACCATTAAAAAACTTATACATAAAGAATTAAAATCACGGCAGCGAGCTTGATATAAACACCAATCCCATTATATATACATTAATTTAAGCTAAGCGTTGTATAAGGTCGCAAAGGAAACCTATCAAGTAACCCCGTATTCGTCTCCATGGGTAACTCTTCAAGTATTGCCCAGAATTTGCCGCGGGCAGGACCCGAACCTGGACACAATTGCTTCGGATTTTGTGACTCAAAACACTGAACCACCCTGTTGCACTAAGAGGAGACCAGTTTCGTCTTTATTGAGAATTCCTTACGTACAGTCTAAAATTAGTTTCATTTTCAATTTCATATATGTTTTGTTTGTTTAGCGAAATAATAATGTCACTGACTTTAAAACGAAATCTCCTTTCTGTACATCCTTGTAATACATAGGTTCCACCCATTAAAAAGAACCTGAACTAATTAAAACACGCGTTCACATTCGAGTGCGCAGGGCGACGAATCCTGGTGTATGCCTAAACACAAATATTGATGTGAAGAGTAGATGTATATATATATATATATATATATATATATTTATATATATTCATTGGTTTAGTCTTCAGAAATAGGGGTGACCACGGTACTAAAACAGGCACGTATAAAAATTTAAGATTTACTCAGTTTCACCATTATTTAAAAAATTAAAAACACTTTTTCCATGAAATAACATTTATTAATAAATCTTATTTCTACCAGTATCTACAGCCATTATTCTGGATTCTCGAAGCGTTGATAAATAAGGAATACCCGGACTGGTTCATCTAATATAACTTGAGGCAAGGCAACAAAATAAAGACCAATTTGGAGGTAAAAAAACACCCCAGAGATTAACGCTTTGAAGGTGATCTTCCAGCTTAGATCTTCAAAAGAAAAGTAGTTCGAGCGACTAAAGCACAGTTACCATCAATACAGGTGAGCGTGGTGTGCAGCTCAACAAAACTGATGCGCACAAATTAAAAAGATAGCCTCTCTGTGACGTCAACACCTTTGTCTGTATACAAATTTCAATATACCTGCAACGCTCAGTACATCGGCAGATCAAAAAAGAGGCTCGAAACTAGAATAAATCAGCATCTCCCTCAAAAACTATTAAAAATGCTTCCGGCATTTGAAGCTATTGCAACTAATAAGCTAAATCCCAGCTTAAACGTGCTGAAAGTAATTCAAAAGGAAATTAAATTGGACTGGAACAAAGACATAACTGACAGGCCTTCAAAAATAGCCTCCACTCCCAAAATACGACACACCCATCAATTACGGACGCACTTACAATGAAAGCGATGACACACCACATGACGTTACGCAAAAGGAGTGGTCTAAGTTGCGTAAAACAAAGAGAGGCATAGCAGAGAGGGGATTGGTTACGACAAATGCACAGTTGGGATTGGATGAAAGAATATATTAACGAATCCAGAATAATGGCTGTAGATACTGATAGAAATAAGATTTATTAATAAATGTTATTCCATGGAATAAGTGTGTTTTCATATTTTAAATAGTGGTGAAACTGGTAACGATAAATATATATATATATATATATATATATATATATATATATATATATATATATATATATAGGCAGTGCTAAAGCAGCATATGAAATTCAACAACTAGACATGATTCGTTCTACTTAGGCACTTATAAAATACTTGTCAGAAGTTCCGCAACTGAAGCTCGTACCGGACACATTTGTTTCAGCATCTTGAACCCTCCCACTGCAACACACAAAGTGCACACTCACATACCAGCTAATATCTTTTGTCAGCCTTTACCTCAGGTGAAGCACTTTTGGCTTTGATCTCGACCTAAGGTTCCATCCAACTCCAATCTTTTATAACAGAACAGACATCGTGCCACCAGGCCAATAGGTATTGAATTAAATTAATGGCATTTATATATATATGCTATTAGTATAGACTAATAATGCAGCACCGTAAGCTCGTGGCCAACAACGCTTCGATGATTCTGAATTTTGGCTTAATATATAAGACATATATCAGATTAACATCAACATTAATAATAATAATATTATCCAATGCTGTCGCCTGCCCAGTATTTTAAAGTTCACACAATAGAAGTCCTTTAAAAAAATCTCATCATCATCTCCAGCCACACTTTGAAAAGTGTATATAAAGGAATTTAGACAAATTATTAGTAACATATACGAGAGTGAGAGAGGCAGGCAGAGAAGGAATACGTAGTTACTGTAAGTAAATTTATTAAGGTAACTCAGAAATGAGGAAACTAAACTTCTCCACAACACCATTATGGCCAAGTTAGCATTCGGGCAAGGCGACATCAGTAATACAGCTTCCTTGCGGATTTCACTTTTCATGTCATAAACAAACCAAACCTCGCAGCTAACTTTGCCCTACTTAGAAAAGAAAGTTACGAAGATGATTCCACTAGACATCTGCAACAAGATCACGACTGAGCTCGAATCGATGCCATATCGCTGATGGTTTCGAACTAAGTACTATAGATGCGCACATGGATCCCATCCTGGCAGACGAGCGAGGCCTATACAACCCAATTGGGATGTGACTTCAATTGTTTCTGCCATGTCAAAATCTGCCCACCTTGTTTCTTACGCCAATTTGGTGCTGGATGAGAGAACAGAGCTCTATTGGGCAATCGAAATGAGGGCATACGCAAAACGTGACCGAGCCAACGAAGATGATGGAGCCTTATTTGTTTTTCTAACGACGAGCACTTATTGTCAGATCCAAAAATACGTCTACGGATGTCAACGTTAGTTATTCGTTGTTGGTAACCAACATGTGTTATACTTAAATACTGTTTTGTTGCGAAGAACTAATATATATGCAAGTATGTATTAGGTTTTGCGAACCTAGTAACAAATTAGTTCAGTTGTGACCAGAAGGATAAACCAAAGGCAGCATGAACGGAAAGTATAATCTCATTCACCTTCGTTTCGTGCTGCCTTTGTTTTATCGCTGTCTGGTTCGGATAACTGAACTAATTTGTTACTAGGTTCGCAAAACCTAATACATACTTGCATATATATTAGTTCTTCGCAACAAACAGTATTTAACTGTAATGTGCTATACTTCTCAAACAACGATGATCGAATGCCTGTAAGCGTCTCAGATCATCAACTCTAAGAGGTCAAGTTTCACTAGCGTATAGTAAGACTGCGCGTACATATGCATTGTAAACACGATCTTTAAGGCAAAGTGAAATATTTGCGTATCTCCATAAATGACGAAGTTTCGAGAAAGCCATTCTATCATTCATGATCCGTATTCTCACCTCGTCGGACATATTGCCTACGTTATTGATAGAGCTCCCAAGATATGTAAACCTGTCGACTATGTCAAGATCTTCATTCTGCAGTCGCAACGTTGGAGTGAGTGGTGGGTGATCCTGTAACAGTATCTTACATATAGAGGGTGCGAATTTCATACCGAAAGACGGAACAACGTCTGTTAATCTATTCAAGGTGGCCTGGGCAGCATCCTGATTGTCGAATAATAGTACGATATCGTCCGAATAGTCAAGATCGACTAGTTTATCGCCTGGGAAAATTTCAACTCCAGCATCCTGAATGTGTTGGAGAGTGTTGTTCATAATAGCATCAAATACAAAACTAAACAAAAATGGGGAAAGTGGACAACATTGACGAACACCACTGCTGGTTGTAAATTTATGTGTTAATTCGTTGTAGACCTTAACACGACCAGAAGTATTTGTGTAGAGAGCTCGTATAATATTAACAAATTTTGTGGGTACACCGCTTTTCGACAAGATATGGAATAAAACATTGCGATCCACCGAATCAAATGCACCCTTGAAGTCTAGAAAGACGACTACTGTGGGACGGTGATATAAATGTCTCTGTTCGAGAACTTGCCTTAATGTAAAAATATTATCTATACAACCTCGTCCTAAGCGGAATCCGACCTGTTCTTCTCTTGTATGTGATTCGCGTGATGCGCTAAGAAGACGTAGGATAATCGAAGCAAATAACCTAGACACGACTGGAGTCAAGCTTAAACCACGATGGTTATCGCACGAAATACGATTGCCTTTTTTGAAGATGGGAATGATGGTTGACTCATTCCAGTCAAGTGGTACGGTTTCCTCATTCCATATAGTATGAAAAAGTTTGGTCAACGCTCCTGAAATTATATCGCCACCACCCTTAAACAATCCTGGAAGCAAATCATTGGGGCCTGTGGCTTTGCGGCGATTAAGAGATAGGATTGCATCGCGTACTTCTAACTCGGATGGTTCTTCGGGACTGACATTCCCCACTGTTGATGCAGACATGCTTTCGGGAATCGGAACTGTCGCGGGTGGCCATAAAATTGATCTCTAAAGTGTTCTGCCCACCTGTAAAAGTAAAATCTACCGTTCCATGTACTGTCAAATAGTCCAACGTTCCTCACCCAAATATTCAGTGGGTATAAAGTGTATAACCGGCTCCTACTGATGAGTCGCAAGTAAGCACAAAACGAAGCTGCATATGAAATTATACCTTTCGTTCATGAGGAATTTGGGTAATCCTTCTGTTCCTATTTGATATTATTTGTTATTAGGTGCGCTACACCTAATACAACAATGCATATATATGTGTTCCACAGAAAACTGTATCAAACTCTTGTGATTGAGTGGATTTTGATAAATAAATGAGCCAAATTAATTATTGTTAACTATTAAAAATAATTTACGAAAATCACCATTCAATAAAACAGTAAATTTTTCACCTCAACTCATTTAATCTACGCACATTAAAACAGATTGTTTAACAATTATTATAATCAAGGTTGCGGTCTTGATATAAACACTTGACCCATTAATTGCTTACATATGTCAGTATAAACTAAGAATTGTATAGTGTAGAAAAGGAAATTCATCCAGTAGACCGGTTTCGTCCTTACTGGGAACTCATCATATACTGGCCAGAATTTGCCGCGGACGGGACTCGAACCTGGGCACGTCTACTTCGAAACTTGGTGCTCTAACCACCGAGCCATCCTGGCAGGATGGCTTGTTATCACCACCCGCGCAACCAATGTTCGTTTAAATTGGTTAACAGTATGCGATAACACGTACGTTGGATAAATTATAAATCGATATACGATCCGTGCGCGAAACCGGAATACAGGATACTACTCGTAGGCTAGAGCAATGTGTATGATATTTTTATGTGCTTTTGGATTCGAACCACCGATTCTATATTATTATCCAAAGCTGGACAATGCAGGGTTGGTAGGCGCATGAGCCAAAGTTTCTCTAACCAAATAGATACATGCAAACATCCGGAAAGACCGGTGTGCCTAAAGACGTCCACTAAATTTAGCTACAAAAAAACAATTAAACTCAGTGGTATTTGCGTTTTGCTGACATACGCTTCACAAAATCCTGCACAGACAACATCAGTGACGCTTTCTACGTCACTATAAGTTATTAACACAAAAAAGCACGCGGTAAGGACATAGTCTTAGGCATAGGTAACACGAATGCTCATGTTCGCGCTTAAATGGTTGAATTTCGTTTGAACGCCAGCTCAATGCGAAACAATAATTGTGTGCGACTGCTGGAAAGCTGCGCTGACCATCGATTATGCTGGAGTGTAGAACAAACTTCAACCGTACTGTACAGCCTTGTGCCACAAGGTATCATCAAACTCTTGGACAACAGCTCCCTCGAACAGATTGCGAAGCATGCAGTAATACATTGTGTAATTGCAACTAAACCGGTCGCTCTTCTAGAAACATGTATGTCGACTTGGACCATGCACTCAACTTAGACTAACGTTTCTCTGCAATCTAATCGCGAAAACGCCTTAACTATGTTTTAGAAAACGACGAATAGCCATCTATCAAGTGAAAATATGACGATTTTCGAAAATACAAATTAACACGTGATGATTGTGAAAATTCAAACATACAGAGGTTAAAGGTAAGATCCACTACACGCAATGTCGGCACTGTTGTATGTTACCTTGGAGTTATCCACTGGTTCTCTGATCAGTCTAAGAGGTCTCTCGAAATTAGGCAGTCCCGGCTAGTCCGGAAAAATAACAATCGTAGATCTATTAGACGCTAAATCTGGAACAGTCGGAAAGGCAATCGATAAGTGTTGTAGAATAGAAATGCCGAACAGTTGAAAGAAGCATGCCAATTAAGCAACAAGCAAAGGTATATCCAACCTATTCACACATAGGGTTCAAGAAAAAACTACGTCAACGTAACAATAAAGGATCGCAGTAGTAATATTAGATTGGATAAAATGTGTTGTCTTAATCGGTGGACAAAAAACTTCAAAGAAAATTGATTTATGCCATAAGCATCAGTCCTAATCAACTAAAGCATATTCATATCAATAATCTCGAATCACCGTCACAGTTAGAAATACAGATCAACATCCTAATTCTTAGCCCTGTAAAAAGATGCAGATCCCGATGATCATCTACCAATATTATTTAAGGATAATGGTGTCAAAATTTTTATAGTGCTATGAATAATCTTTTTCGTACTATCTGGAATGCGGAGATCGAGCCAGTTGCTTGGTGGAACTCGAGCTGCATTCAAATCGATAAAACAGGGTAATCGTAAGTCAAGCCATAACCAACGAAATATAAACTTGACTTCAACCGTACACAGTTTATTTGCTTCGATTAATTTACACCTATTGTAATAGCCCAAGTGAGCTGGATTTCATGCGTCGAATCCCTGTATTAGCAATAATCGTTTCGTCTAGACGAGGCGTAATGCTCTCAAAGTCTGCGTTTACTATACTAATCAAACCAGAGCTTTGATGGTAGATTGAGTAGCCCTAATTCTGATTAAGAAATCTTCATTTATTAAGTAGACTTTTATATGGGAATTTTTCGGTGTAAAGCACGAAACCTCGCAGCCAACTCTGTCAAAATTAGGAAATTAACGAAGAAAATAAGACTATAAATCAGCAACAAGATCGCCAATTAGCTAGACTCGATATCATATCGCGCAGGTTTTCCAGCCAGTAACAATAATGTTCATTTGGACCACATCCCGGCAGACGAGTGGGTCCTACACCACTCACTTTCGACGTAGTTGACCTTAATATTTCTGCCGCTGTGTGAGAGGATAATGCTCTACTAATCAATCAAATTGAAGGAATACAAAAAAACATGACCAAACCAACGCAGCTAATTGGGCCTTATTTGTTTTTCTAACGAGAAGCACCTTTTGACTGATTAAAAAATACGTCTACGGATATCAGTGTTGGTTATTCGTTGTTGGCAACCTATACGTATTATGCTTCTTAAATCACGCTGGCCGAATGCGTTTAAGCGGCTAAAATTTTGAAGTCTCAATAGCGTATAAAATAAACTTGCACGTACAGATGCATTGTGCATTCGACCTTTACAACAGAGTGAAATACTCGCGTTTATCTATAAGTAACGAAGGTTGGAGAAAACTATTCTAATTAATTTGAAGAAAAATATATGGAAAAACGTCGATATGACCAATTTCGTTGCGCATTTACAAATCGTGCTAAGTGGCGCACTGCTAAATTTGTTAACGATTTTTTTTCTACCAGACATCTCTGTTGATAGCGCGCGGATCGGATTCTCCGGAGAATTTCAAATATAATAACTTAGCTACAGCTTCCTTTAGAAACTTACGCAAATTATTCAGGAACAGGTGTTAAAATTCTCTAAGAAAACGTTCCAAACCTAGTTCACATGTATTGTCGTTGAGGCATCGTATGCGGTTACAGATGCCACCATTTGGACAGCACAAGGAGGTATAAATCAGCGCCAATATTGACAAGTTCTAACCGGCCGCTCATTGATGCGTCACCAACGTTGCATCAAGTTAAGAAGTGACGAATTTGTTGGCTAGAGCACTGTTTGAGAAAGACAATCTAATGTCCTGTCCGGAAGATTGCGAAAGTAACTCTGGTTGATAATGGAACCACAGAAGATGTGAACAGACAATTGCGTGGCCACACACTGTTATTTTCCATATCAGTCACTTGATTAGTAAATATTCGAAACGGGATTCACTACCTTTCCGTTTCAAGCCTAATATAGTAAATGAGGGAGTTTATCAATCGATGAAATTAAGCATTTTTATTAAGTAAAAATCGTTCAAGATCTACCAGATGTACGTTAGTACATTATGCAAAGAATCTCTAACAAAATGATAATTCGTACAGGATCACGAAGTTGGTCCATTCATTTTTCTTACGGTTAATGAGATTGCGATGTTGCGACCGATAATGAAGACGTATCTTAGAGAAACCTTAGCCACATCGTTCAGGGTGCATTTGTTATTTGCATAAATATAAACGATGATCAGAAGGGTCGCAAACAGGTATCACTTTACACATATGTTAGAAACGACAGACGATGTAGAACTTTTAATCAGTAGGAAAATAACACTTTTATTGGCGCATGCCTCCCACTATGTTAACGGCAATGAAGATCCTATGACACCTTCGCCTCAGCATTTTTGGATGTTTACGACGCGATACAGTGAAAACCGCAAGGAAACTGTATTACGAATGTCGCCTTGCCTTTAAGCTTACTTGTGTTGTTTAGCGATTTAGTTTGTCTTACGTCTGCGTGTGTTATCTAATTAATTATGCTCATGTTAACTAGGTACTCCTCGTCATATATCACTATTTCATTGATTTGAGAAATATTTTTCTTATTTTAAATAGTTAATTTAGACATTTTTCTTTTAATGGTTATATGGTAGTAAGACATCAGTTACTGACGACTTTTTTATTGCCATCTGTAATTATGATGATGGTGATTTTGGGATAAAAGACAGTGAATGCCTTTCGAAAGTAGCCTTAAATCACAGACAAAGTTTCTATGAGAAAAACTGACAAATTCACATGTTTAAAAACATTTTGAAGCTACCTTATTAATCAAATGGCTTCCTATGCATAAGAAAATGAAGAAATAACTTAGCATCAAAACTTGTACGAATTTCAGAGGACTTCATACAACGTTGGCGACGCAATATAAACAAAGTTTAAACTTTTCCGGCGCAGAGATTTGTTACGTATTTCGAACCTTGTAAAAAGTTAAGCTCAAACAGAAACAGAAAGACATGTCAAAATCAGCACGAACAAAAGATTTAATCACATGCGCACCAGAATGTTGTGATTACCGGCAACTCATCAGTATGAACTGGCACTACACTCAGTACAAGCTACATAATTTATCATAATCAAGGTTGCGAATTTGATATAAGCAGCGGACCCATTAAGTACGTACATTCATTAGGATAAACTAAAATTGTATAGTGTAGAAAAGGTAATTCATCCAGTAGACCGGTTTCGCTCTTATTGGGAACTAATCACGTACTGGCCAGAACTTTCCGCGGACAGGACTCGAACCTGGGCACGTCTGCTTCGGAATCTGGTGCTCTAACCACTGAGCCATCCTGCCGCACACTATACTCCACACAATTTTCAGTTATATACTAACTAATGTAACTTGGTTAGTCTATTTTTCCTTTAGGTGGAGCTCATACGGCATCCATTTAGACCCAAAGTTCCAACCAACCATCCCCAATCTGTCATTACTGAACAGACACCACACTACATGGGGAAGTGGTATTGAAATGAACATTTATATAATTAAACGAACTTTGGTTGCGTGGGTGGTGATAACAATTATTATAATCAAGGTTGCGGTCTTCATATAAACACATGACCCATTAAATACTTACATATGTCAGTATAAACTAAGAATTGTAGTAGGTGTAGAAAAGGCAATCTCATCCAGTAGACCGTTTCGTCCTTATTGGGAACTCATCAAGTACTGGCCAGAATTTGCCGCGGACAGGACTTGAACCTGGGCACGTCTGCTTCGGAATTTGGTGCTCTTACCACTGAGCCAACCTGCAGCACACTACACTGCACACAATTTTCAATTATATACTAACTAATGTAACTTGTTTAGTCTATTTTTCCTTTAGGTAGAGCTCATATTGCATCTATTTAGACCCAAAGTTCCAACTAACCATCCCCAATCTGTCATTACTGAACAGACACCACACTGGCTGGGAAAGTGGTATTGAAATGAACATTTCCTTAATTAAACGAACATTGGTTGCGCGGGCGGCGATAACATTTATTATAATCAAGTTTGCGAACTTGATATAAACACCTGACCCATTAATTACTTACATATGTCAGTATAAACTAAGAAGTGTATGGTGTAGAAAAGGCATACATAACAGACACCACACTAGATGGGAAATTTCCGACAGTTGGACGGCACATTCAAATACATCGCGCCACTAAGCACGCAACACATGTGCACACGACACTAAGTCTGTTGTTAATGCTGACTTCGACATACACTTCTGATCATATTTTCAACCAATTTGTTGTTGTTTAGATTAAAACAGTCTGAACTGCAGCTGGTTTCTTTTTCAATATATTTCGCCGGCCGTTGTCGATTTCCCTCGTCAGTTGACTCATCACCACATGTTTTACAAAAAAAACTAATGAAGCAAGAGCGATATTTCCGCTGACCGTAACATTTACACCGCCGACTGACCTTTCCCTAGATAGTTGCGAGTCAAGTGTGTGTGTGTGCGTGCGTGTGTGCGTGCGTGTGTGTGCATATTCATAACTATTACGTTCATCCAACTAAGTGAGACCAGAGTGACTAAATATGAATCTACCATTTAAATACGTCAAACTATTTGTTTGAAATGATGTAACTAAGTCGCACTCATATTTTCTGTTTTCGGAGGAGACCAATAAATCAGAAACGCTGGTCATAACCACACGCCATCGCGAGTGATAAGGTTAGTAAGCAGAACGAGACAGGCACGTGTGAAATTTCAATCAAACCATTCAGGCCGTATTCAAGATTGGACTGTTTAATAACAATTGTTGTTATATCATTAAATAGGCGCACGTGGCGCATATTCATCTGTTTGTGTACATAACTAAAAAGATCCAGTCAAATATAAGTAATAAATTTGTACGTCCATCTAAATCAAACAAGCAGTCAATAGACATTAATTTATGCCTTTCACGCGTCAGACTAATTATTAATTATAAACATTTGAAATTCTGTATTGTTAGAATGATCTCATTAGGTAGGGTGGGGTTGCAATACACAAAATTAAGCGTTCAAATCTCTAAGAGATTTCACATCAAACGAGTAGTTAGAGGTGAAATTTAAGGAAGACTAATTACTAATTATAAACATTTGAAATGCTACATTAATTGAGTGATCTCAATAGATAGGATGGGGTACGCAACACAAAATACACAACAGCATGTTTAAGTAGTCGCCAGAAAAAAAGAATATATAGCTATTATATTTTCCAGCATTGTTTCATTTTGAGCAATGCTTTTTACATGGTTTTGTCAAAAAACACAAAGAGCGAAATTAAGACCACGATAAACCAGTGCAAAAGCGGAAATTTGTTTGATTTTGCAAAAGATAGGATCGGATCAACAGGGAGCTTTTGGGGATATGTCAAAAGGCCCGCATACGTTGCCCAGCAAGATGAAATAATCATAGATGTTGCAATTTTCATGCCTATTGCATGGTTGGTATTAAGATAATTCAAGCAAATCTTGCTTCCAGCTATTTCGTTCGAAATTAAGTATTGACCACCAAACGTAGTGTACCTGTTTGTGAGACGCGATACGAAACAATGGTCTGCATCGTCGACCAGTGTCGCTTAGCAGCGAAGCGACGCCTAAAACTGTCGGATTGTGTCGGCAAGCACCACTTGCCAAATTCCACGCGTCAGAAGCCACCACCTTCAAAGAATTTGTCACACTACCAAGAATTCCGCTTGATCGACTGCTGCTTGTCACCTCAGCACCTTTGATGCCACTTGAGGTAGCACGCGCACCAGTGCGACTGGATGACGAGCTTAGACAAGGAAATCTGTTGAAGCGTGTTTTAACGGCTTCCGTTTCGAGGTTGTTGTCCAGCCAGACACAGATAGGTGGCTTAAAAGTCGGATGCCTCATAACACTTGTACTTATATTTTCATAACCATTATTATCATCCGATTGACATTTATCACCAGGAGTCCACACAATGAGACCGGCTTGATCAGTTTTCGGCCTATAATTATTTTTTAAAGATTTTTACATTAAATAGCAAGCTTGTTACATTTGACCATGCAGTGTACATTCAACTGAATGAGATTTTAATATGAAAGTTATTACATTTATTGTGTTTTCAGCAATGAAAAACTGCCCGTTTACATCTTTCCCCTGAGTTACTTATAGATCAAATTCTTTAATTACACATTCTAAACTTAAAAGAATCTTATTTAAAGCACAAACCATTTATTCCTTCATGGTTTTGTCGTAATTTAGTATATCCAACAGCTTTGCGCTGTCATTTAAAAACCGTGCAAAAGTGTAAGGCCAGTGGCAAACGTTGTCAAACTAATCATTTATGGTTGTAATCATTACAGATTACAATTGGTCAAAGAAAACAGGCGAATCAATCACGTCAATCACATGCTTAAAACTGACGGTATCAAACACCAACAGTAGAAGATCGCTTTATTTACCTTTACTAAGGTAGGCAAACATGAGTGTGTAATTAGTCAAATTATATTTTGAATAATATATATATATATATATATATATATATATATATATATATATTAGATAAATGAAAACATGGAGAGCTTACATTTCGACGCGGCAAACATAGTGTTAGTACCATGTATCTTTTCTTTACCATAATATTAGAGTCGGGTACTGACACAATAGCCATAGTGTTGGTACCCTAAATAGACTTGGTATAAATATTATATATATATTAAATTGGCTTGAAGTCGCATTGTCGAAGACTTCGTGCACTACTGCAGGTTTACAAATTCATATATGAGACAGTATCGTCCTATTTTCCCACATTTCTCACCCAAATATATAGTGGTCAAAGGGCGTAACAACGGCTTCTACTGATGAGGCGTCAGTAAGCGTGAAACGAATGTGCACGAGATAATATTTTCAGTTCATGCTACCTTTAGTTTATCCTTCTTGTCATATTTGAACTAATCTGTTACTAGGTGCGCAACAAAATACACAATTGCATATATATTAATTCTCCGCCACAAACTTTACCTAATTATTATATTTTTCTATTTTGTTAGGTCCTTTAATTTATATATAAAGAGTTGCCCATTTGTAGATACTCTAGAACAATATGAGAAAAATAAGATTTCTTTCTCTTTTTGCACATTGAAAGGGAAATATGTGTTTTATTAAGGCTCGCATTTCAAAAGAATATATATATATATATACACTGGCGCTGTTACCATGTGGAAAATATAAATTTGCGCAACAAGGTAAAACAACCAACTACATTAGGAAAAATAGCACTCTTACATGTAACAGTGAACAATGCGCACAAATGGTTAATTCTCAAGCCATCAAAACAATAATGACCAGATCTCTGACATCACATTGCAATACTGCGAGAATGACCTTTACATGCAAACACGCATACACACAAACACAAACTCATACACACTCACCAACTAGTCAAAACAAGAAGCAGCAGCAAAAACGAGTCAGATTTGTTACCATTAGCATAATCAATTGAAAACCCAAAATGTATAAATATGTATGATTGTATAAGCGATGATTAGTATTCACGAAATAAATGGCCTTTATCCACTTTGTTAGAAACGTTTCTTTCTTCCTTTATTATATATATATATATATATATATATATATATATATATATATATGCAATTATGTATTAGGGTTTGTGTACTTAGTAACAATTAAACGAACATTGGTTGCGCGGACAGTGATAACAATTACTATAATCAAGGTTGCGATCTTGATATAAACACTTGATTCATTAAGTATATATATTTGTCAGTATAAACTCAGAAATGTATATAGTGGTATTAGCGGGTTTGGCGTGTTGTAAAAAACTCTACTGATCAGACGCCAGTAAGCACGAAACGCGGGTTTACATGAGATTAAACATTTTTATACTGAATAATAATTTGTTACATGGTGCGCAATGCTTAATTAGCTCCCTACGACAAAGAATGCATAACTATTATTTTTAAATATTTAATGATGTAATGATTGCCACGAAATATGAAAATAATATCGCTCGAGGCCAGAGTTTCAGAAAGTGCTAAAGAAACAGGTGTTCCGAATTGGTTCTAACTCTAAACCACAAATACTATTATCTGGTTGCGACATGGTTGGCCTACACATCTCGTGGTTCTAGTCATCGATTCGAATTGCTTCGGTGGCCTGACGAAGAAGACAAGAAAGTAGCTTTCTTAAAAAATGCTCCTAACGCAATCGCTGTTCCAACACATGGTTTGATGATGATCGTTCATCAAAGAGCAACTTTATCGAATCGGCCAGCTCGTAAATTTTGTTCTTGAGCAATGCCTATTGAACTACAACAAACCGAACGAATACATCGATTAAAAATTATTTAAGGCACAGGCAGCTACAATAGATCATCTCACCCCAACAATATGCTTCACTTGAAGACGTTAGATTTTCAATTAAACGAGTGATACGATAGTGAGTTGCAAATATTTCTATTGGCAGCTGCATCATAGGTAATACGATCGGAAATCTCGGCAGAAGCCGATCCATCTTGTATCAGCAAAGATAATAAGAGGACTTAATCCTTGATGGCTGGATGCAGGATACCTTTTAGCACGGCATTGGGCTCCGGATTATAATCAGCTACAACGTCTATTTTCGATTCTTTTTTACATTAGGCCAGGTCAAAAGGACAATTCTCCACCAGAACTAAAGTTTCTCTGGAGCTCATCTTCCTTCTCCTTCATCAAATTAGAATCATTAGCGTGCTCGTGTTCCACAAGCCGGCCACCACCGTTGATATAAATTCCAGAGTTTTAGTATCCTCAGAAAAATCTTGATGGACAACATAATTAAACAGGGTGGAAGCAGTCGCAAATTCTCCTTGAATGAAGGAACCAATCGCAAAGGCTCGAACAGATCCTTAATAGTGCAAATAATGGCTTTGTGTAAACAAACAATTTGGCTCGCCATAAAGTCTCGTACGAGACAGTTAAAAGTGGCTCAATATCCTAAAAAATGGTGGGCCACGGATTCTGGCAGCATATCTCAAGAGTGCAGCGGAGCACATGAATTGGTTCCACCGTTAATCTAAATACGATGACATGTCCCCTTCCCATCTGCATCCATCTACATCTTCTGTTAAAATACCGCTTAAGTTGCTGAAAAACTGGGATCAGCAAAACGAAATTGAAGCCAAATGCACGATTAGGGAGACTGATACAGCTGTCACGGCTATTTCTAACCACGATTCAAAGCCTACAGCTTCGATTCTCACACAGTCTGGACCGGAATCTTGAAAAACAACAATCACAGGTATGTACAAGCGAAGTTCAAGTCAAGAGGCGAAATCAGATAACTTTTTAAAGAAATATTTTTTCATTAGCAGAATGAATGAGATTTTATGTTTACACAGTCAGGCCTCCAAGAACCAGGCTGCCTACGTAGAACCTAGATTCAATCTAATAAGAACTCATAGCTTTTCAGTCAACTAAGGATTTGGCTGCAACAGGGCTAGAAGAGAAGTAACACAATACCATGCCGGATCACTGTCGCCTTAGGACGGGCAAAATTTACCTTAATCCGTGTAATAGTCAATAAGAAACACGTTGTGGGTTGCTCATAGCAATTCTGGTATTCCGGTGAAGAGGACTATTAATAACGCGCCTGTTCAGCATGGCAGACTGACTGTGAGGCAGGAGCCCACACAGGTCAGGAGGCGAAGGACAAACTAGATTTATGTTTAAGCGTGACACGTGGATCAGCTAAGTCTAGTAGAAGCCCACCAAGCAATTTTCAACACGCCTTTCGCTACAGCATGAAGAGAGTAGCGCCATCAGTAGTCTTCTTCCGCCTTAAACCTGAAATTTGCGCACATGGACACGGCGTTTTAAGACGTGTCGTCGAAACAAAGACGTCAATCGGGTACTAACAGACTAAAGCTTTCACTGACTTCGTTAGTCTTTGACGAGAACGCGCCTATATTGGTCCTTCGCCAGATTTGCATCAAAAGCCTTCTGTAAAAATGGCTAATCTTGAGGCTGAGAATGCCCCAATAGTTCTATATATAGCGCTGAGTTGAATACAACAGAAAGTAAGAGTATTGTCTGCACAAATGAACACGTTGACTGCAAAGTTAGAGATAATTACATCTCGACTGGACGCCACACTTATAATAAATTCTAATGGGAATCCGCACAAACGACTCAATCTATGTAGGTAAAGTCAACATCTTCAACACTAGGAGGCGGATTTCAGACACATTTATTGTAATTTTTTTATTCTTTTTCACCTGGTCAGACTCAGCAAATAAGACGAACCTGTCTAATTTGCGCACCGATCGATGCAGTATGGAGACACTGATAGTGGAATGGCGAAATGTAACTCAGTCGTCCTACTTTTAGATGGCCTGCTACCCAAAACTTATGATCACCATTTTCTCCTTGATTTAATTTCAATTTCCCATCACATAGATGTCCGTCGATCCAGAATGAAGAGCCCCATCGACCCAAAATGACTATTTAAAGGCTTCAGATATTGCCCTCGCCACGTGCAGATAAGGAGCCGACCACGATCGTCAGAGGCTATTTGAGGCTTGTGCATTGGCAGCGTTAAAAGAGCAACCTTGACACCAACTTATCGCTTTGACAACCTTGTAAACAGGTCAGCATGAAGAATGCAAATCTACAGTGAAACCAACCGGAGCAACGAAACTGACATCGTTGTGAGAGGGGCAACTAAATCTTTTTAGTACTGGCCAGATACCGATAAAAAAGGGACAAGTATTTTTTTAATTATTTTGTCGGAGTGCCAGCTTCATATATTCCAATGCCGCGTTTTGCGTACGCGGGTAGTAACTTTGCACGGACAGTTTCACAAAGATCCGATTGATCACAAGACAAAATTGGAAATTGTGATCAATCGAATCTTTGTGAAACTGTCCGTGCAAAGCTACTACCCGCGTACGCAAAACGCGGCATGGAAAAAAAGGACAAGTTCTGTTGACCAAAAGATCGCAAGTCTCTAGGACCTCATGTCTACATTTAAATGATAGCATATTGACAGTTAATGCTTACACGGTTTGAAGTATTAAAAATGATTTGCTGTATGAAAAAAAAATACATAGAACTATGTGAGCTGTATACGAATACTAGATCTCACATTTCTTGTGGGAGAATAAAGTTGCATTATTCTATTCAATGATTTTCCTGGCATGAGTAAATGCAACAGCGCTTAAAAATCACCGGTATAGCTCAACGAAGCATAAAGGCGCACAAAATTTTTCACCAACGTCAAAAGACCGATCTTTGATGATGAAAAAATAAATTTAAAAAAAATCAAATTAAATATACTTACATGCTTCCACGAAAGAGATATTTCTTTGTCTCTGTGCCGAATGATTTCAGAACGTCTTTTATACCATATTTATTGGCATCTTCCTATAAGTTTAAAAACAAAATAAGACGATAAATTTTTTCAGTAGACCACATTATATTCGGTTCGTGGTTGTTGCGTATATTACTATTAAAATATTATATCGTTGATTCAACAATAACTATATATTTGAAGCTTCTCATTAGCACGGAGGGACAATTGACAGCACTCGGAGGTCCGCAGAATCTTGACTCTTTTACATCGCCAGGTTCACAGATTGTGTTTCGCATTGATTGATGGGTTCTCGCTTTTTACTTCACTCTGAAGCCATCCATCAGCTTCTTGTCTGAAAATAACACTGGAATCAGATTTTCCGAATTTTCGAGGCTTAATTTTCAATCCCATCCTTGGGGTTGACACCATACTCACAGGATAAAAACAACTTTTGGCAAATGTGGTATCCTCATTCAGGACAGATCTACTTATATTTATTTCACTTTTTAAAGTACTTTTTTATCTGCTCTAATATCCTGACTTAATACCTCCCACGCACACAACAACATATACACACATAGGTGTACTCTAATCTAAAGTGACATTTATAGGATAAGAATAAGCAAAGCATATGGATTGCTATATACGCCTATCAGTGATGTCTCCATGTTTAATTACTTTTCCCCAAGCGTAGAAGGATCAACAAATTTAAAAAAAATTATATTGCAGTTGTCCTCAAATTTCCGGTTTACCTAATCTCATCCTGCGTGCAATAGGTTATAGAGCAAGGTTAGTAACACTGTTAAAAGAATAGAATATTATTCTATCGTTTGGACAAGACTGAATACGGAGCCTAGACTAACGAATGAAATATCAACCAAACACACATACTCATATCCTGTATAAATTTAATTTTCCATTTAAATATACGTCCAAACCATGTACATATCTATCTTTATATAAAATTACATGTACGCAACAATATGGGTTCATGCAATTCATTTTGGGTACATAATATATCAGCAATAAATATATTTATTTATACCCACATCTTAAGTATAAATATCCATTCATATATGTCTCCACACTATATCCTATGTATATATATATAGATAATCATATAAGCCGTCATTTGGCTTTTCACATCTTTTATAATTATCTATATATCTTTTGTACTCAATGTATTGCAGTGAACTAGTATACATATATACCCTAGTATATATACTCATATATATATTTATTTATAAATGTATACAGCATATATAACATACATATCAGATAATCAACCATGTGAGTCTCTCAATTGATTAATTATATCAGTAAAACACATTTGTTAATATTTTAATATCTGTTTACAAACTATATATATATATATATATATATATATATATATATATATAACGATAGAAAAATACTATATTCTTTCAACAGTTTTACTAACCTCTCTCTATAACCCACTGCACACAGGATGACATTAGGTAAACCGAGACTTTGAGTATTACTGACAATTGATTAAAATAAAAATTTAAATGATTCTTCTACGCGTCGGATAATTAATTAAAAAGTCGAGACATAACGGATAGTCGTGTATGTTAATCCATATATTTTTTATATACTTATTCTATAAATGTCACTTTAGATTAGATTACACATAAGTGTACATAGGTTGTGGTGATGCAGATATTTTCGTGTATACATGTGAGTATAATAGAATAGGTATTAAGATCAGCTATTATGACATACAATAAAAACACTTTAGAAAGTGAAATAAACATAAATAGACCTGTCTTGAATGATAATACAACATTTGCGAAAAGTTGTTTTTTCCTATGAGTATGGTGTCATCTCAGAAGATGACTGGAAATTAAACCTCGAAAATTTGGTTAAAAAACCAGAAAATCTGGTGCCAACGTCACTTCCATTCAAGCAGCCGATGGAAGACTTCAAAGTGAAGGGACAAGTGAGAACCCATCAATCGACACCAAACACAATCTATGCACTTGAAAAAAGCAAAGGAATCAAGATTTTACTGACCCACGAGTGTCACCAATTTTACCGCACAAGGAAAATACGTAAATTAAAAAATGATAGCGCTGCTCAATTTAAAACAACATTTATTCTATTTAAACAATAATTGATAGCGCTGGTGGTGGTAACAACTCTTTAAATCAAGTTTGCGAACATGTGGTAAACACCAACCCAATTGTATTTAACCAGTCGTCGAACAATATAACAAAACTACCGCCAGTCGCAACGCACTGACACCGCATATCTAATTTTGCTCTCCATATATATGCAATGCGGTTTGATCTTCGCTAGTCAGTTTGCCGTCGTACTCTGATGATTATCATGGAAGGTCGAAACACGTCAGTGCGTTGCGACTGACGGTAGTTTTGTTATGTTGTTCGACGACTGGTTAAATACAATAGGATTTGTGTTTACTTCAAACTCACAAACCTAATTTAAAGAATTTATTCTATTTATTCTTTATAATTTTGCACTACCACAATCCATGTTTTAGACATTTAGAAAGCCCTTTCAGGCTCATATCTTCAAGGAGATGAACCTAGATTCTAAATAAACTTGATGACAGCATTATGTCTTCCCATCTCTTCCGTTACATTAATCATTTTCAACACCAAAAGCGGCATTCTGCTACATCGCGTAATAACTAAAATCATGCCAATAGGACGTGAAGGTCATTCTGCTAAAGGTATACAGCGCCTCCAGTTTCTAAACACCGACCCGTCAAGCACACACGCTCCATTTTGCGAAAGGCGTGTTAATGATAAAGTGACATTGATTTCACGAAGTAGCAACGATTTTGAAACAAGTTTTTCCGGTTTCAGAATGACGAGACCTATCAATGCAAAATACATGCTGTGCAGCAGAAACAGTAAAGGAATCAAGATTTTCCCGGCCTATGAGTTCCATCAATTGTCCTGCAATAGATTATTGTGGAGACAACCTGGAAGGTGAAAGTACTGCTTAACAAAATATATCCATTAAGGAATACCTTAAACTCCAAAAGAATTTGTAATAAGCGAGAATGAAAAACCCATGCAGGGTTTCGAACGGAAATGAGATGTATGGACCAAATTTATGCACTTCGCGCACTGTTGAGCTGCACCACCGAAATCAAAAGTTCACTTTCGCTGTTTTTAGGCTATTCGAGGACTTTAGATTGCGAGTCGCGAAAGTCAGCATGACAAGTTATGCTTAATGATGGTGCCCAGGTCAAACCTGCTCGATTACGGAAAGCCTGGTTTGATGAAAAAACGGCCCATATACACGCTAGTTAGCGTCTTTCTGATATTCGTTAAAGATGAATTCAACTTTAGACAGGGATGTGTTATTGCGTCTTCCTTGTAAAACGGCAACATCGATGCAGTGTTTTCTGCGCAAGGAACAATACCCCAATAAAGATCTATGGTGGTAGCCGGCTTGCTGACATAAAATACGCTGATTATGTTATTTTGTTGGTTGAGAAAGAAGACTAGCTACATAGAGGAGTTAACTGCACTCAAGAAGTACCCAGTTGACAAAGTACAAGGCTAAACACGTGTCCGAGCCTAAGACTGTGCTGAACAACGCCTTGTTGTCATTCGTCAACAATAATTGTTTGCGCGGGTGGTGGTAAAAATTCTTTAAATCAAGTTTGCGAGCTTGAAGTAAACACCAATCCCATTGTATTTAACCAGTCGTCGAACAACATAACGAAACTACCGCCAGTCGCAACGCACTGACGCGTTTCGACCTTCCTTGATCCTCATCAGAGTACGACGGCAAACTGACTATCGAGGATCAAACCACATTGAATATATGTGGAAATCAAATTTAGATATGCGGCTCTCACCTCCAGCAGTCTCGCATACATTGAACTTGACTGGAAATACTTTTTGAAATATTTTTGCGGTGTGTACAAATCGATTCGATCAATGCCACGTTTTGCGTACGCGGGTAATAGTTGTACACGGGCAGTTACACAAAGATCCGATTCTTCACACTTTCCGATTTTGTTTTGTCTTTGATCGGGTTGAATTCTTCTTTTTTAAACTGAAAATGTGGTTCTATCACATCTTTGTTTACTGGCGACGTTTTGGTGCCTACTTTCCAGCACCATCCTCAGGCAACACAACACTGATCACAATAGCAGATTTAAGCAAAATGTGAAGAAACGCCTCGTTTCCAAAAACCATTCTATTTATATATAATTGACTCAACACTATTTTTAATCATAGAATTTGTCTCAGTAACTAAACTCAATATATAACTATTTATAATTAGCAGACCAATCATTACCTCACCTATTTCAAATTCCCAAGATATATAATCTCATCTCGTATGCAGAATATTGTAAAGGAGAGAGACAGTATCGAACATTTTGTTATTTGTTATAACTGTATTGCTACTATGCCACGGTAATCAAAACTCAAAATGATAAAAAAAACTAAAACCTTGAATGTCATATATTGTATTTTTATTTAAAGCTGGGAACTCT
This sequence comes from Eudiplozoon nipponicum, assembly GCA_029291075.1. NCBI lineage: Eukaryota > Metazoa > Platyhelminthes > Monogenea > Mazocraeidea > Diplozoidae > Eudiplozoon > Eudiplozoon nipponicum. The sequence goes on along the minus strand of JAQBSW010006431.1, from coordinate 23,961 downwards.
AATGTATACAAGGGTGTATATGAGGTATTGCACTTTTATAGCAACAAATTAGTTCAAATATGGAGCAGCAAGTTTCGTAGATGGATGGAGAGTTAATGTCATAGCGACGCTTGGGTGAAAGATTAAAGAGAGAAAGAGAGATAGTATGGACAACTAACGTTTTTCAAAGAATTAAGCGTAAGCACAATGTAAGTTAATCAACTAATAGAAATAATAGCATAAGACTATTTGCTCATATGACTAAAATAATTCATTTTATCTGTATATACACATATATATCTAAATATAGTGACATAAGACCTTTATATATATATATATATATATATATATATATATATATATATATATTTAGAAGAAGGACCATTGTCAATTATTAAACATGAATATTTTCTATTCTTACTATATATTTCTTACGTTAGTCACACCTTATATCAATATATAAATACCTTATCAATATGTATAAAAACATAAATATGGATATAAGCAACAGTATGAGTCCAACTTCCCTAATCATATATATATATATATATATATATATATATATATATATATATATATATATATATATACATTAGTAATAAATATTTATTAGGTTATGCACACTTTATATTAATATATAAAATACATATCAATATGTATAAAAACATATATATATATATATATATATAAAAGCAACAGTGTGGCTCAAATATCTATAATCCTATATATATATATATATATATATATATATATATACGTTTCAATATTTCTAATAAATTCTTATTTTTCTCTTTTCTCGCTGTTTTTTGACCAATTAATCAAATTGAATATTAATTTATTCACACCTTATATAAATATATAAAATACATATAAATATGTATAAAAACATATATATAAATATAAACAACAGTGTGAGTTAAATGTCTTGTATATATAATTATATATATAAAATAAATATTTAATTTTTAATGGTAATGTATAAAATTATTAATACTTACGTTTATACATATATATATATCTATATATATATATCTATATATATATATCTATATATATATACACATATTTATATTTATATATATATATAAATATATATGTAGTCAGTACAAGCGGAAGAAGATGCAGATTGTTAGGCAAGTGGAAAAATACCTCGTTCCTTAATAACTGTTTAAATTTTAATGATATACCGAAATATTTTAGGTTTAAACTGTCATTCTTGTTGGATAAAGTAGGAAATACTCTTAAACATGAGCTTTGTTTACATTTAATAAAAATATCGATTAATAAACTAAACAAACGTAAATTTGAACTGATTAGAGAAGACAAAATAAGATCCATATTACTGGCGAGATTAGGTATGTTGGATTTAAAACATATTGAAGATTTCACAGACAAAACAAAGGGGATAATGAAATTTAAAAAAATTAGACAAAGGCACGAAAAAAACTAGCAAAATTGGGAATTAGTACTCTTTGAGAAATAAGAGAATTGATGGGGTCATGTCCAAACGTTTAGTTAATTTATCTAAATGGATCTCAAGGAAGACCAAAAACAAATTCTGTCATGGACTTAATACCTTTTTGATCCCTATTGATTACCGTACCTAGGAATGAGATAATTACAGAAACAGTAAAGACTGCCCAGTTTCTCCCAGACAAAGATAAGACTAGATTTGAATTGGATGTGTCAAAAGCGGTGTTAATACAACGTGACACAGTCCCTCCGAGAATTTATGGTCTAGTGAAAATTCATAAACAGGGGAATCCACTTAGATTAATCGTAAATGTACAAAACTCACCAACGTATAGATTGTCTAAATTTCTATGCAACAGAATTAGAAAATATACTTATTTCTTTTATTATACTTTAAAGAATACATATCATTTTATTGACATTATTAGTAGATATAATTTGAATGATAATGATAGAATGGCTAGCCCTGGACGTTGTATCGATGTATACTAATGTGTCAGTACAAGCAGCATTAGAAAGTGTGAAGCGTTGTTTAACAGAGTTCCCAGAGATAATAGAAGGTAGTAAAATGATGTTAAGTAGTATTATGGAAATCTTTAATATTTATGTCCTCCACCTGCTTTAGGTTCAGAAATGAATTTTATAAACGGAGTTAAAGGTGTCCCTATGGGACAACCACTAGCAGTCCAGTTGCTAATATTTTTATGCGCTATTTTTGGAAAAAATCTGTGGTTAAAATCTCCTCTCAAGCCAAACTTGTATGTAAGATTCTGGATGATATGTTTATAATTTGGAATCATGGTGATAATGAGTTAAATAAATTCCTCGAATTAGCCAACCAATTAGGTGAATTAAAGTTTACATTGGAGAAAGAGAATAATGATGAATTACCCTTTTTGGATGTGAAAATAAAACGAAGTGGTTTGAATGGGAAGAAGTATTTTAAAAGACTTTAATTCAGGACTTTATTGCATTTCTTATCAAATCACCCATATGGGATGAAAATAGGCATTCTTAAATTCATGATATTAAGAGTCTTAGAATAGTGGATAAAGATAATAGAAAAGAGTAAGGGAGATTAAAAGAAATATTCGAACTAAATAGCTAATAATCAAGTATAATAGATAGATTATTAGATGAGATGTTACAGAGATTTAATAATATAATAAGCAAAGTAAAAGGAAGCAAATTAGATAGGCACAAAAAAATTATGGTATTACCTGATTCAAAATTGAGCAGGAAAATTAGAATTAATAGCAGCTAAATACAATATTAAAACAGTTTTAAGACAATCGCTTACTATAGGCAATAAACTACCTAACCAAAAGAAAGTAGAACCACTCGAAGCATCAGGAGTATATGCGATACCATGCAAAGAATGTAATCTCAGGTATATAGGCGAAACCATGCGACCTATAAAGTTTCATAGAGGTGAACACAAGACAGCCTGCAAATATGGACACATTCAAGGTCCAGACCTAGCTAGGCATTCGGAAAACGGGTCATGAAATAGACTGGGAAGGATGTAAACGCATCGCTTTATGCAACCGCAACAGATTAACTAAACTAATTATAGAGTCCAATTGAAATAAAATCAGGAAAAGGTGTAATGAATGTAACATCCAGTAGAAAAATCATTGGGCCCAATATTTAATGAAGCATTTTCTACGGTCGAGAAAACGGGGAGACTACGGAATCTGAATTAAGTGGGAACCTAAGTAAAAAAGCCTCGATTACAGAGAACTGATTGTGAATGAACTGTACCAATATCCAATTCCCTAAATACTTATCTTTCTCAATAATAATGTTCCAGAGAAGGGTATACAGATTTGTAAGGGTTAGTGAATAGGACATTAGATGAGAGACTGTTGCTTATATTTTATATAGAGTTTATATTAATATATTAATAATACATTAGCCCTAGAGAAGATATTCTATTAACAGCTATAATGTATCCATTCAAGAGAAATTCAAAATGTGATAGATAGACGGATATATAGATAGACCTATCGGAAGATAAAGGTTTATTATATATATATATATATATATATATATATATATATATATATATATATATATATATATATATAAACGGGCATTAATCATTTTATACATTACCATTAAAATTAAATATTTATTTTTAATATATATATATATATAATTATATACAAGACATTTAACTCACACTATTGCTTATATTTATATGTATGTTTTATACATATTTATATGTATTTTATATATTTATATAAGGTGTGAATAAATAAATATACAATTTGATTAATTGGTCAAAAAACAACAAGAAAAGAAAAATAAGAATATATTAGAAATATTGAAACGTATATATATATATATATATATATATATATATATATATATATATATATATATATATATATGGGATTATAGATATTTGTGAGCCACACTGTTGCTTATATATATATATATATATATATATATATATATATATACATATTGATATGTATTTTATATATTAATATAAGGTGTGCATAACCTAATAAATATTTATTTCTAATGTGTATATAGATATATATATATATATATATATATATATATATATATATATATGATTAGGGAGGTTGGACTCATACTGTTGCTTATATCCATATATATGTTTTTATACACATTGACATGTATTTTATATATTGATATAAGGTGTGACTAATAAATATATAGTAAGAATAGAATATATTCATGTTTAACAATTAACAATGGTCCTTCTTCTAAAAATATATATATATATATATATATATATATATATATATATAAAGGTGTTACGATATTATATTTAGATAGATATGTATATAGATATAATAAATTATTTTAGTCATATGAGCAAATAGTCTTATGCAATTATTTCTATGAGTTGATTAACTTCACACATTGTGCTTACGATTAGTTTTTGAAAAACGTTAGTTGTCCATACTATCTCTCTCTTTCTCTCTTTAATCTTTCACCCAAGCGTCGCTATGACATTAACTCTCCGTCCATCTACGAAACTTGCTGCTCCATATTTGAACTAATTTGTTGCTATGTGCGCAATACCTCATACACCTTACTTGTATACATTAGAGTTCCCAGCAAATAAAATACAATATATGACATTCAACGTTTTAGTTTTTTTTATCATTTTTGAATTTTGATAACCGTGGCATAGTAGCAATACAGTTATAACAAATAACAAAATGTTCGATACTGTCTCTCTCCCTTACAATATTCTGCATACGAGATGAGATTACGTATACCGGGAATTTGAAATAGGTGAGGTAATGATTGGTCTGCTAATTATAAATAGTTATATATTGAGTTTAGTTACTGGGAACAAATTCTATGATTAAAAAATAGTGTTGAGTCAATTATATATAAATAGAATGGTTTGGAATGAGGTTACCACATTTGCTTAAATCTGCTATTGTGATCAGTGTTGTGTTGCCTGAGGATGGTGCTGGAAAGTAGGCACCGAAACGTCGCCAGTAAACAAAGATGTGATAGAACCACATTTTCAGTTGAAAAAAGAAGAATTCAAACCGATCAAAGACAAAACAAAATCGGAAAGTGTGAAGAATCGGATCTTTGTGTAACTGCCCGTGTACAACTATTACCCGCGTACGCAAAACGTGGCATTGATCGAATTGACTGGAAATGTCGGCAGTTTTGTTGATGTTGCCTTGCCCGAATGCTAACTTGGCCATAATGGTGTTGTGGAGAATTTTAGTTTCCTCATTTCTGAGTTACCTTAATAAATTTACTTACAGTAACTAGGTATTCCTTGTCTTTCTCTCTGCTTCTCACTCTCTTTCTCGTAAATTTCAAAAATAATTTGTCTGATGTATTATTTCGTTTATATATATTTTCGTTTATATTTTTTTTCACTGTTTATGGTTATATGACAGTGAAACATTAGTCACTTTTGACTTTTGTATGGCTGGATATGATGACTCGATAGCCAGTTCTATAATAGCACTGTTTTATGTACAGCCATCATGTGATCTTCCTTGGGGTTACTGATTTTATTTTGGTGGGGCGCTGTCTGACAAATCCAAGCCGCAGTTTCAACTTCGGTAGATTGCTTAAATAGCAGAATATGTAGGCCAACCATCTTTTGGTCAGATAATGTTATTCGCGATGTCAGTCACTTGATCGGGCCATTAAGTTTCTGCTGCTTGGTATAAATCTTGGTAAACATAAGTGTATTTTGTTTGATTTAGGACATACAGAGATGAATGTCCAGAGGCATGATTCAAGAGTAATGCCTACGAACAAGCCAGTTTTATTTATTCTCTCTTTTATGTACTATCATCATCAAATCTTTCTATGCAGCATAGGTTTCGTTGGTTCTGGTACTGCTTCAGAAATTAAATTTCATATGATGTTCGCCTGACTACCGTACTCTTACTATTCAAGGGACAGGACGAAAAGCAAAAGGAATCGAGCAGCAAACGGAATCCAGCGTAAAGGCCTGGCTGACGCACCACGATTATGCTTACAGGTATGTATGCTATTTGCTATGTGCATACGGTAAGCTAGACAACAAGCTGATGTAATGAACTGAACAGCCGCAGTCGAAAACAATATAATTATAAATTACAAACATGGCAGTTTGAAAGGCAAAGAATTTGTGATAATTTGGTTATTTCATATTGGGCAAATAGTAAATAGTAGTCATGTCTGATAGTGACGATCTTGTCAGTGACACACTCGTTAAAACATCACAATGTGTTTATATAGGGTCTAGTACAATGCAATGAATATACCGCTTCATCCCTACAAACGGTAATGCACAAAAGACCTTATTTAATTTAATAGGCATGCAACATCTCTTAAGAAGCGCTCTGTATCAAGAAAGCAACCCAGTTGTCAAATTGTTAGAGGTGATTTTGCCACTACTGTATCCCTCTAGAAAAGAAGACTTACTTTTACACAAGATTAAAAAGCAACAGAAACTTAATGGCCCGATCAAGTGACCGACATCGCGAATAACATTATCTGACCAAAAGATGGTTGGCCTACATATTCTGCTATTTAAGCAATCTACCGAAGTTGAAACTGCGGCTTGGATTTGTCAGACAGCGTCCCACCAAAATAAAATCAGTAACCCCTAGGAAGATTACATGAGGACTGTACATAAAACAGTGCTATTATAGAACTGGCTATCGAGTCATCATGTCCAGCCATACAAAAGTCAAAAGTGACTAATGTTTCACTGTCATATAACCATAAAAATTGAAAAAAATATAAACGAAAACAGAAATAATACACCTGACAAATTAATTTTGAGATTTACGAGAAAGAGAGAGAGAAGCAGAGAGAAAGAGAAGGAATACCTAGTTACTGTAAGTAAATTTATTAAGGTAACTCAGAAATGAGGAAACTAAAATTCTCCACAACACCATTATGGCCAAGTTAGCATTCGGGCAAGGCAACATCAACAAAACTGCCGACATTTCCAGTCAAGTTCAATGTATGCGAGACTGCTGGAGGTGAGAGCCGCATATCTAAATTTGATTTCCATATATATTCAATGTGGTTTGATCCTCGATAGTCAGTTTGCCGTCGTACTCTGATGATGATCAAGGAAGGCCGAAACGCGTTGCGACTGGCGGTAGTTTTGTTATGTTGTTCGACGACTGGTTAAATACAATGGGATTGGTGTTTACATCAAGCTCGCAAACTTGGTTTAAAGAATTTTTACCACCACTCGCGCAAACAATAATTGTTAAAACAGCTTCTTTTCGGATTTCACTGTATTACATCATAAACAGACCAAGCCTCGCAGCTATGTGACTTCAATTGTTTCTGCCATGTCAAAATCTGCCCACCTTGTTTCTTACGCCAATTTGGTGCTGGGTGAAGAACAGAGCTCTACTGGGCAATCGAAATGACAGAATACGCAAGACATGACCGAGCCAACGAAGTTGATGGAGCTTTAATTTTTTTCTAACGACGAGCACTTATTGTCAGATCCAAAAATACGTCTACGGATGTCAACGTTAGTTATTCGTTATTGGTAACCAACATGTGCTATACTTCTTAAACAACGATGATCAAACGCATGTAAGCATCTCAAATCATCAACTCTAAGAGGCCAAGTTACACTAGCATATAGTCAGACTGTGCTTACAGATGCATTGTAAACACGACCTTTAAGGCAGAGTGAGGTATTCGCGTTTCTCCATAAATGAAGAAGGTTCGAGAAAGCTACTCTAGATTTCGCGATTCGTATTCTCCCCTCGTAGGACATATTGCCTAAGTTATTGATAGGGCTCCCAAGATATGAAAACCTGTCGACTATGTCTAGATCTTCAATCTGCAGCCTCAACGATGGAGTGAGTGGTGGGTGATTCTGCAACAGTACCTTACATTTACAGGGTGAGAATTTCATACCGAAAGACGGAACGACGTCTGTTAATCTATTCAAGGTTGCATGGGCAGCATCCTAATTGTCGAATAATAGTACGATATCGTCCGGATAGTCAAGATCGACTAGTTTATCGCCCGGGAGAACTTCAACTCCAGCTTCCTAAATTTGTGGGAGAGTGTTGTTCATAATAGCATTAATTACAAAATGAAACAAAAATGGGAAAAGTGGACAACATTGACGAACACCACTGCTAGTTGTAAAGTTATGCGTTAATTCGTTGTACACCTTAACGCGACCAGAAGTATTTGTGTAGAGAGCTCGTATATTATTAACAAATTTAGTGGGCACACCGCTTTTCGACAAGATATGGAATAAAACATTGCGATCCACCGAATCAAATGCACCCTTGAAGTCTAGAAAGATGACTATTGTGGGACGGTGATATAAATGTCTCTGTTCGAGAACTTGCCTTAACGTAAAAATATTATCTATACAACCTCGTCCTGCGCGAAATCCGGCCTGTTCTTCTCTTGTTTGTGATTCACGTGAAGCGCTAAGACGACGTAGGATAATCGAAGCAAATATCCTAGATAGGACTGGAGTCAAGCTTATACCGTGATGGTTATCGCACGAATTACGATTGCCTTTTTGAAGGTAGGAATGTTAGTCGATTCATTCCAACCAAGTGATACAGTTTCCTCATTCTATATAGTATGGAAAATTTGGCCAACGCTCCTGAAATTATTTGGCCACCATCCTTAAATAATCCTGGAAGCAAATCATCGGGACCCGCGGTTTTGCGGCGTTTAAGAGATAGGACTGCATTGCGTACTTCTAACTCGGATGGTTCTTCGAGACTAACATTCCACAGTGTTGATGCAGACATGCTATCAGGAATTGGAACTCAAGCGGGTGCCAAGAAAATTTATCTTTGTATTTTTCAGCCCACCTATAAAGACGACTTATTTTATCGGTTAGTAAATGATTGCCACCATCATTTTTTAGTTTAACTAACTTTAAATTTTCTTGCACCTGTTGCGCGAATATGGTGTAACAAACAGCGAGTATTACCTGACGCGAACGCTATTTTCATTTCTTCAGTCTTTCTGTTCCAAAAGTTTTCTAGATCGACTCTTAGACTGCGCTTAAATTGGCGTTTTATATTGTTACAAGTCGAGCCAATTGGAATTTGGCGTCTTGTTTCGAGTATCTCAAAGAGTTTATAGAGAGTCAATGATTATTTCTACGGAGGCCTGCAATGCCACATATAGTAGTACCTGCATTGTGCATAGTGGAACTTATCTTGGACAAAAGTAAATTCGAATTTTCGCCATCAAGACCAGTTAGATTTTCCTTTAGATTATTTTCATAATTTTGTCGGAAGGACGGTTGTTCAAGTTTGCCTACATCAATTTGGGGTTTATTCTCAATTATTTTCCCTGAAAATTTTAGAGCAAATCTACAACGGATAAGTGCATGGTCCGAATCGACATAAGTGTTCGAAAAAGAACGACAATCCTGGATGCAACTACGACATCTATAACTAATTGCTACATGATCTATTTGAGTCCACCGTTGTCCAAATGCTGGAGGACGCCATGTAGCGCAATGTCTAAGACTAGGTCTGAAGTTTGTACTAATTAAATATAATCTAGGTTCCACGCAGCTATCCAAAAGCCGTTCACTATTCTCGTTGAGCTTAAAGTATATCTTCAACATAAATAAAATTCTTCATTACTTGGGCGCCAAACTTAAGCATTTATGTCATCCATAATCAGAACTATATCTGAACTTCGTTCCCTACTTAGTAAGGAGCTTAGTTCGGAGTAAAAATCGTCCTTGCTTTCTTCTGTGCTGCAATCGGTAGGAGCATATGCAGATACAACGAAAAGGCAACGTTGATAACGGGTTTTTGCATCGATTTTTGTTGTCAAAGTTGTTTTAATGTTTGCACATTCAATGCGCCTACTTCAAAACCTAACCTGGGTTTAATTAATGATCGTCTACTAGAACCATTTTTGATATTTGGCAACCTGATATTAAGCTCAGTGATGTGATCTACACCAACCATATCCATATTATCTAAAAGAGGAAGGGGAAGGAAAGGAGGCAGAATCGGAGATAAAGTTGCCTGCAGTCGTCCGATTTCGCTTATCCACCCTGCGCGGCTTATCAGATAAGGCGACCCTTTTTATAAAGTACGACGGCCGATTCAATATGAAATCATTGTAAGTTGTATGCTTCTGTTATTTTTGGACTGTAAAAGAACACTAGGTCGTCCATTCCTAGTGATGGGTTGTATTCGGAGTTTTCTTCTCCTAGATAGTCTGGCAACCAAGGCTAATAAGCACTATCTGCCCAGATTACAATGGCCAGTTTCCTTCAGCAGCCGAAACTTATCCTTCACGTCAGGAATACTTGCTCTTATTCCGTCACTACACATTTAACAGAAAAGGTTACTGTGCAGTTAGACAGGCCCGAGGCTTAACATGAAACCGGAGGATGGCTGAGGAAAAATTTTAGATCTTAATTACCGCGCTCATAACTGGACATAATAATTCACCATCTCATGCGCATGATGGAAAATAACACTTAGTTACTCATTTCTTGTGGAAATATTAATTAACAAAGGCTGAAAAGGTCTGTCGTTCCCAGCGCCAGTTCCCAGTGTCTTTCGACAGAGGAAACTTTCTCTTCACGACCAGCACGTTCGTTGTCATTCCGCAACTAACCGTTTAACTTTAAGTGTTACTGCGTAGATAAACCGAAGACTTGGCTTTACATGCAGAATAATGATGTTCGTATCACATTAGACCCGGTTAGGTTCATGCTAATATTACTGGGCTGATTAGCTAGTGAGCGCCGGTCGTTAAACAAAAAAATAAATAATACAATTTAAAATGTAACAACAAATTAAAAATTATAAAATAACTTACACTACATTCTTTGTAGAAAGCACAAAACGGATTTTTTCCAAATGTAGCCCAATAAGTTTGCTCTGATGCGTCCCAAGCTTGTTCTTTTGATAAATAGGCAGACGGAGATTCATCCATGATACTATCGAATAGACACGGAACAGAACAGCCTGAACATAATTTTAAGATTGCAGAGCGTAGTGCTGCTTAAATACGTTATTTTCACACAAATAAACAGATATCTTCCAAATATACACAGATCATATTACTAAAATTGTATGCAGTCCATGGGACTGATAAAAAACCGTCAATGTTTGCTAGCCACTATTATGTGTATGACGTTGAGTTCTACTCTGTAATCTAGGAGGAGCACTGCAATCACCTTCCTTCTAACTTTCAATGTAGTCAATCGAGGAGCAAATATCGATTTGACTGGTAAAGTGAATAATAATACTGTCGATGCAACCAGATGAGGCTCACCAGCAGTAACGTATAAATACTAATCCAACTATATGCATACATGTGTCAGTAAAAACTAAGCATAGTATAAAGTAGAAAAGATAATTCCTCCAGTAGATTTGTTTCGTCCTTATTAGGAACACTTCATGTACTGTCCAGAACTTGCCGAGAAACCAGTCTACTGGACGATTTGCCTTTTCTATATTATAGTGTGCTTAGTTTACACTGAAAAATATATATTTATTATAAATTTGTGTTCATATAAAGATCGCAACAATGATCGTTTAAGTAAGGATAGAACGTTACATTTATTCGGTTTTCCATCAATATTATTGGCTTACTTAAAATAACTCTCAATTATATAGAAAGATAATACATTAAATATTATGCCCTCGGATAACTTTATTCTATAAACATATATAGTAAAATTCTTATACAACAAATAAGCAGTGCCACCTAACACAATGTTAGGCAACAGAACACCTTAAACTGAAATTCTAAAAGAAAATTTGAAATTCGAAAGTTGTGAATAACAAAATTTTGACAGTCTGAAAAGGCAGAAAGTATGCGTTCCAATAATAATCTTTCCAATCTATATGACTTCAACTAGCTTGAGACCACAAGAGAGTTCTGTTCAAGCCAGACACCACTCTGATTTGAAGTGGCTTTGTCGAAGACTTTGTATACTGCAATTACTTTGCAGTCCTGAAAATAGACTTTTTGCAGCTTTCTCCATACTTATGTAAGCTATACAATTAAACAATGAAGGATGACTCAATTAGTACTTAAAATTATTTAAATCAAATTTGCGAGCTTCAAGTAAATACATTTCATATTTTATTTAACCAGTGGGCGTAAAAAAACAGCAAAACTACTGTCAGTTACATGTACTGACGCATTTCGAGCGCGACAGCAAACTGACTAGCGTGGAGGAAATCGCAACCCAAATACAAAAATAGCAAAATAATCGTCCGTTTGCCTTGCATTATTTAACCAACAATATAGCATGCTTGGAGCGCAATATCGACACATACTGATTAATTTCACTAATAAACGCGTGTTTCTATCGAACTATACATTTTCTAAAATTGAATTTGACACGTCCACCTCATTCTATATGTAAAATCTTTTCAACAAAGGAAATAGTAATATTTAAAATACGGTTATCGCGTTCGTTAATTGATATGAATTGTTTAAGAATGTAATGTCTCTGGTATTTCTATCGAAGACCCGTTTTCAGACAATAATTCAATTATAAAAGGAAAGCTTTACAAAAAGATGTCACATAGTGCGGCAAAATTACCTCGTTCTTTATACTATTCTGCATTGCTTTTGCAAATGGATAGAATTCAGATAGCTTTGTGAGATTTAAGTCTGGCAATTTATTTCTGTTGCAAAAGATAGCTAAATTGTAACAACTTTTAAAGCAGCGAATGCACTGTTCCTATTTACCATCCTAATATGCAAGATATTATCTGAAATAAATGAAATGACAAATTTGAGAAATTCTGAACAATTATAAATGAAATACTTAATTGAAAGAGTTTTTTTGCTAAACTAGATTAACTAAAATTTCCTGATCTGCATTTTGACTAACGCAGCTTTTGTTTCTGTAGTTTTCTTTCTTTATCAAAATATGTCGGCTGCCTTCTACAGTTGATTTATCTTCACTAGTTTAACAAACCAAACTTGCCTGCTTCATTAGTTTGTTTTATTAAAATGGTGAGGATGAACCAACTGCCGATAAAGGAAGCCGAAATATTTTAAAGAAATCTACTGGAATAAAAACTGCGTTAAACGAAATACTTATCGGAATTGCTTACTCTAGGTTAGCATTAGGTGTTTTATAAGAGGACATTGGAAAAAATGACCATGCAGAAAATACAACAACGGCTTTAGAGTTGAATGTCAGGACTCAATGTAAAAAGTAATCGGAATTTCTCACAAGCGTTCGTTCAAAAATACATTTGTTTTCATATACCTCAAACTAGATCGCAAGATTTCTTATCACAAATAATAGTTAACTGACTCATTACTCTGGGTCTTGTTTTTATTTAGAAACCTTCAGATTCTTCTCAATAAACGTGCCAAATAATCAAACGACATAAATACTGCAGTGTACGCCTCTGGAAAAAAATAACATTGCTTAAAATGTTGATATTATCATTATTAACATCTTAAGCATAGGCACACACAAACACAAGTTTGTACCCCAACTTACCACCGTAAATAGCACTTTCGCAAATATATTGATCCTTTAATAATACGGTGGAATAATTAAGTTTTATTGTAATTTCACTAGGAACATCTATAAATATTCTAAAATTAACGGCACCTAAAGAAGTCGCTGCAAATTTAAACGAATTCAGAGCATCATAGATTTGCGTGCATTCTATACGCACGATAAAATTTTCATAGCGGACGAACAGCAATCGCGTCTAAAATAAAGCATAAAAATATACCTCATTTAAAGCAGCATTGTCTAAAAATATAGATGTAACAGGCGAGTTAGAGAATTTCAATGCTAAAAGAAGGATGCCTTCCTAAAATATAGCAATATTACACAAACTTGAGTAAGAAAATAAATAAAGCCAGAAGATGAGCCAGCGAGCAAGCAAGGCCAACTACAATTTTTGGAGCTTTATCATGAATGAAATCATTACATACTTTCGACATTCTAAGAGGTCTAAGCAAAATATAGAAGTTATAATATAATTATCATTCTCCAAACAAAATGAAACTTCTGCTACATCGTCTCCAACACCTTAAAATATATTTCAAAAAATATAATACAATCGAAAGTGTAAACAATATTTCTTTTAGAAATGAAAAATTTTCTTTCATCAATCGAAACGGTAACAAGACAGTTTTTGAAAACCTGGAGCTCCTCAAGTCTTTTCCATAGACGCAATGAATAATTTAATTCCGAAAACGACATCTAAAGCATACAATATTTGTTGGTAGTAATATTAAAATAGGTTATAAATAAATGTAAAAACGTAAGCAAAAGTAAAGGTTACAAAGTAAAAAATTATTACTATTTGAATTAACGATTCCACCTCATTTTGGAATAAAACATTAATGCTTCTATTTAAGCCACAATCAGTCATAAGGTATATAAAATTTTTACATAAAATTATTCATATATAACAAATAAATAAAATTGTTATTTTTAGAGAAAGCGCCATTTTTCTTTTTTCGTAGATGCGTTTTGTAACGACACAAATCAATCGCCGACATATTGCGTAAATTAAATTCAAATTTATTTACGTTGCACCAATGAGAAAAAGCAAATTGCCGTTTAACCACGTTTAACCACGTTTAACCAATAGTATGCAAGTACACATATTGCGTGCTATTTAAGCATGGTAATTTACCATGCAAGTCAGTTGGTCATATCTGCTTTCTGCCTCGTGTTACACATGTGCGTGCTGTTTGGTGTCAATACCTACGCTGGATATTGATTTGTTTCACCAACAATTGGCAACATTCGTGACTCACCGTGTTGCACTTCAGCCAGCAAGACACAGCCAATTAATGCAGAACTTCAACCAAGTTGTCCACACATAATAACAACAGCAGGAACCACAACCAGAGTCCACCCAAGGAACAGAACATCAACTTACATATATATAACTTACGCGAACGCCGCCAAGGCCCTCTTAAGAGCCCCCATATCAGTAAATAATCTCTATTCAGAGCACCTTAACCGAGTTTGTAACGTCGTACGGCATTTACTTGAAGCCGGGGCGTTTACAAATTGGCGACCGCGCCAGGATATTGATTATTGTTCTGATTTTTTTGGTATAAATAAAATTGACTTCCTTTTTCATCTATTTGGGATAAATAGATTGACATTTGTGTTTTCTTTACCCTGATCGTGGTTTTCTGGGAAATCTGTTGGGTATATATTCGTGGATTTGTGGGGATAATTATAATACATTGTCATCAAAGGCCAACGAGGTCTCTTTTTAACTTTCCTACGTACGAAACGGCACCGTACGTACTCGTCAAACTCAACTGTGGAAGCTGTTTGTGGGTAAGCGTTTCGTTAAAGTATATTTATACATTTTCATATTGCTTATAAATTTATGCTTTTAAGATCCCTTAAGATTGTTAAAATGTCAGGTCCAATTTTAGATATTGATGTTCCTGTTTGGGATGGAGATAGTGAGCTAATCTTTATGCGCGTAGACTCCGCTTTCTCCCCGTTTCCTGATTATGACAGTCATCAAAAACTGTCGAAGGTTTTTGCTAAACTACCTTTTGAATTGCAGCGACGGATTTATCTTAAGCTTGAGGCCATTAGGAAGCTACCTAATCCTATTTTGGGTCTACAAAACGAAGTAGAATCCTTGCTTGGGCCCACAGAAACTGAGCAGATAATAAACAAATATGCGCAGTTAGATATGCCAAATCTTGGCCCCATCGAAATACTGACGGAATTACGGAAACGTTGGTATAAAACCAACATTTCTGACCATGAGGCTAAGGTTTTTTTTATTAAAAATCTTCCCCAAACATTAAAACTCTTTACCAGACAGCTCCCCAACACTCTATCTATAGATGACTTATCTGAGAGATGTGAGTTAGAATATAGGGTTTTGGAACCCAAAGTGAATCCATCATCCTTTTCTTCACCCCGCAAGATGATATACTCTCTCCTTTAGAGAGAACAGTGGCGAACATGGCCAAAGTTCTAGAAGGATTGGCTATTACCAAATCCGAGCTAAATCAAGTGAATGCTCGACCAAAATTCGTTTCCAAGTCAAATTATAATGGTAAGCGGCGATCGAGATCTCCGCAATCCTTCAATAAGTATGCCCCAAAGAACTGGTGTTATAACCACCAGAAGTTTTTTTATGCCTGCCAAGTTTGTCTTTGTCGTTCCGAAGAATTTCCGAATGAGTGTCAATTTCCACAGCTGACGGAGAGGACAACAGACCGCAGGCACAAGTGTGCATCAGTATCGGAAAACGTCTGGCGCAGGAAGTAGAAGACCGTACTTTCTGCACATCAACGGCATCAACGGCGCTACAGGGAAGAAGCCAACTACAATCTGACATCCCTGTCGACTATTTTCGTCCACGCCGAATTTTTCACATAGAGAACCAAATGGACAACGCCGGTCGCAATCACCAGCCTATTTGTTTGCATGACCCGGCCAAACAGCCCAACGACCTTCTGCACCTTCTTGATTTCAAAACTGGCGAAGAGTTCATCGTAGACACAGGTGCGGCAGTCTCAGTTCTCAAAGGTGATTCAATGGCCGAGATGTCGCTAGGCGTTCTTCTCGCAACAGCTACAGGCGAGCCCATACCAACTTATGGCTGCCAATACTCGCACACTCAACAGAGGTCTACGACGTGAATTTTCCCACAACTTCATCATTGCCAAGGTCTCACATTATATAATAGGCCTTGATTTCCTTCTGAAATTTCGGCTCATTGTTGATCTTGCCAATCAAAAGATCATCGACCCTCCACCGGACTTGAGCAAAGTTTTTGGACACTTGCCACCAAACGTTTGGAGTTACAGGTCATTCAGCCAACCCCAGTGCATCATTCAGCAGAGATATCAGCAGCCCTTCGAAAATACAAATCGCTTTTCGATCTTAACAAGTCAGAGCTACGAGTTTCCAACACGATGCATTATATCGTCACAGAAGGACAACCTATTGCACTCAAGAAGCGACCACTGGCTCCTGCTAAGCTGAAAGCTGCCCAAGAAGAATTCTCAAGGCTTTTGGAAGAGGGAATCATCAGACCATCGAAGAGTTCATGGGCGTCACCACTGCACTTAGTCTCAAAATCAAAAGGATCGTACAGAGCCTGTGGAGACTACCGTAAGCTAAATTCAGTGACAAAATCTGATGCATATCCTATTCCAAATATCAAAACTTTACTTGAAAAATTCAACGGCAGCAATTTCTTCTCAGTGATTGACCTCAGACAAGCGTACCATCACATCCAGGTAGCACCTTAGGATATCGCGAAAACTGCCGTCATCACTCCATTTGGCCTTTTTGAATATCTTTACATGCCTTTTGGACTTAAGTGTGCTACTCAGACATTTCAAAAATTCATAGACAACATACTTCGCGACGAATCTGCTTATTTTATGTCATATCTCGATGACATTATGGTATTCAGTCCAGATCTAGAATCTCATGCGAAACATCTACGAAATGTCCTCTCACGCTTATCCAACCACGGACTCAAGATCAACTGTGACAAGACGCAGATTGCAACTACATCCGTGGACTTTTTAGGGCATCGTATCACGGCCCAAGGTATTCAACCGTTGCCGTTAAAGACAAATTCAATCAAGAATATCAAGTCATCAAGGACTGTCAGCGAGTTGCAGAAAATCCTGGGAGTACTAAACTATTATCGCAAGTTCCTTCCGGGCCTTTCAATACAACTTTATCCTTTGTGCAGGCACCTGCGGAATCGAAAAGGACTTAGCAAGAATTCCATCATTGCTTGGTCATCCGAAGACGAGGAATTACTTCGACTTGCTATCAACTCGTTAGCAAATGCCACAATGCTAACGCATCCAGATTTCGAAAAGCCATTTCTACTCACGTCAGATGCTTCTGAATTTGCTATTGGAGCCACTTTGGAACAAGAGATCGACGGAGTTCGGAAGCCTATCAGTTTCTACTCGCGTACTCTCCAACCAGTAGAAACGAGGTACGACACTTTCGGCCGAGAACTTCTCGCCATCCACGACGCAGTGCGCCATTTTATCAGCATCATTGGCAGTAGCAGATTTGTTGTTTTCACAGATCATGCACTACTAGTTAGCGCACTTTGAAACGCAACTTCATCTATCGCCAAGTACCCTTCCAGAGTGGAAAGTCAGTTTTCTCGTCTAAGCGAATTGCAATTTGACGTCTTTCACGTAAAGGGCAAACAGAACTTCATTGCAGATGCCCTGTCCAGGCCAGACGTCTCTCTACAACCACCTTCGCCGTCACCATTCACTGTCAACTCCGTGGCACTCAGTGAACCTGCACTAACGCCAACTCTCCTGCAAACTGAACAACGCGGTGACATTCACATTCAAAGATCAATAGCCCGTCACCCAACCAAGTTCATATGCCGTCTGTGGGAAGGCTTAACAATTGCTTACTTCACGGGTACGCAGCCCAACAAGCCAGTTCTGCCGACCAGCCTTCAGAGAAAAGTTTTCGATTCAATTCACTCAATTTCTTACCCAGGAAGCCAAGCGACTGTCCGACTTACAGATCTTTCTGGGGTCACAGACTTATGCAGAATGTTAAACGATGGGTCTCCGAGTGTGCTATTTGTCAGAAAAACAAGATCACACGACACACTCGTTCTAAGTTGCAACATTTTCGATCTACTTCTCGCCTAGCTATCGTCCACATCGACATAGTTCATCTGACAAAGGTTCAAGGTTTCAGCTACCTTCTAACTATGATCGATAGATTTACACGGTGGCCTGTGGCATTACCTCTTGGCACCATTTCTGGAGACGAAGTAACTAATGGTTTTATCTCTGCATGGATATCCAATTATGGTGTTCCCAATGAGGTCATCACGAACAGAGGCACTTGCTTTTCATCTGATCGCTTCAAAACCACCTTGCGGTACATGGGATGCATCTTACGCCAGACGACTGCCTACCATCCTCAAGCTAATGGTATGGTAGAGAGAATGCATAGGGAACTCAAAGCTGCTTTATCATCCTCGTCCATTAATGGCAACTGGGTCGATGCACTACCTTTAGTTCTGCTTGCCATGCGTTCCCGTACTCGTGAATCCATTAAAACGTCTGCGTCACAACTATTGTATGGCATGAATCTACGCCTGCCTAGTCAGCTCCCACGTCTACTACCGGCACAAGATGACCCACAAGACGAAGCTTCCCGCCTTCGACTTCATTTCGGTAACATGTCCGAACAGCAGCCGAGACACACGCCTCGTCCAGTCTTACTTACTAAAACAGCCAAAATACTTCATCATTATGCAAGGCGCTACACCGACATTAGTAAGCATAGACAGGTTAAAACCGTTTATAGAACCACCTGATCCTGAGAGCGTTCAACCTTCTACACACGTCTCAGGCTCCGTCTGCCCACAATCTCAATAACCTGCTTTGTATAACGCGTAATTAATTTTTTTTAAAACATTAACATTAACTATAAATTTTTTTAACCTTTCGTTATTTTTAGTATTTGTCTCACGTGGCATAACCAGCTGTTCTTAGTTAACAATTGTGTAGCATTTTTGAACAGTTCTTTGGTATTATGCCATCTCTGAGGCAATGTTCGTGCACATATTTTTATGCAATTACCTTTGATTTTAATGTATATATTTTTACATTATAATTTATTTCTCACACATGACATTACACTGCCTATTTTGGTATGACCAGCTACTTAGAGCTAACGCTTTCGTGTAGCAACACTAAGTAGTGATCAGCTTCATATCATGGTACAGGCCACTTTCAATGCATATCTCAACTTTATCTATTTCACAAAGACCACTCTACAAATGTCATGACCACAACGTCGAGCACTTTAGCTCCTTTGGTCGTATACAAACACATTGACAACGATCCAACCTGCTTAGGTTTTTTAACTTAAACCTGGCAAATTCAGAGGCGATTTACCTCGAAATCTTCACGCTGGGGCTCCAAAAACTTACACTGCTCTATTTTGCCTCACGTGCTATGACCGTCCACTAGAGCTAACAATTTGTGTAGCAATTCCTGGTGGTTACCTGGCATCATATCATTGTTGAAGCAACCAACAAGCATATTTAAGCCCAGCACTTATGGTTCATCATATTTTTGCTTAACTTGGTTCGAACTCTGTCATGCATTTCTTATCTAGCCTCGTAGAGAGGAATATTTTTTTCTTTTTTTTCAGAGAGGAAAGTGTGTAACGACACAAATTACTGGCCGACATATTGCGTAAATTAAATTCAATTTTATTTACGTTGCACCAATGAGAAAAAAGCGAAACTTGCCGTTTTAACCAATAGTGTGCAAGTAGGCATGGCATGTTATTTAAGCACGGCAATTTACCATGCAAGTCAGTTGTGGCATTTGCATTCTACCTAGCGTTCACGCAGTGTGCGTTCTGTCGGCTGTCAATACCTACGCTGGTGATTTGATAGTTTCACCAACAACTAACTACATCCGTGACTCATCTTGTTGCGGGATACCGGAGAGACGAGCCAATTGAGTGCAGGACCTGCAGGACACTATCCACAACGCGATTACAGCTCAACCACGGGAGCGACAACTCAACCAGAGTCCACCCAAGGCTCTAGGACATCTTCAACTCTGAAGACTTCAAGAGAACGCATTACCAGGCCCTCTTAAAGGCCCCCTATCAGTAACTAATCTCTATTTAGAGCACCTTAACCGAGTTTGTAACGTCGTACGGCATTTACTTGAGGCCGGGGCGTTTACAGTTTTTGTCACATTTGTAACTGTAACGGCTTGTAACGGCTCAAGAACAATTCGCCAACATATTGCGTAAATAAAACTCAAAAGTAATTTACGCGGCACCAATTAAAACAAGCAAAATTTGCTGTTAACCAATGGCGTGCGAGCTTTTGTTTTCAAGCTATATAAGCAAGTGCATTTACCATGCTAGTCAGTATTCATGTTTGATTTCTGTTGCCCACTACTTGTACGTGCTGTCTTCTGCCATACTGACTTTTCACCTACACTGACTACTGGACTTGCTTCACACGAAAAGTCATTTAGTCAATCAAATCTTGCCGCTGCACAACAAATGAGACGGAGCAAAATCTATTTGTTGGACCTCTACTTGTGCCAGTCACCACGGTGATGTCACAGATCTTCAACGAGATAATACTAACCTTCACACAGTCTCTAGGTGCTGATGTCAACGCCACAACAGAACTAAAACCAGCCATTCAACCAGAGCCGGTCTCAATTATCTAGGAGTATTGCCAGATACTGCTACACTAACTAAAATTTTCTACATTTGCCGGAGAACGCAATATCGGCCCTAATAAGGACTTCTAAAAGTACTTTTTCTCATCCATCTTGGCGCCTAACAGACTTTGTGACTTCCTACGACATTTACTTGAAGCTGCTGCGTTTAACAAATTGGTGACTGCGCCAAGATACTGAGAGCAGTACTAGATTCGATTTTATATCACAAAACTGTTGGAATAAAATACAATCGTTTTTATTTTCAAGGGTGGCAATAAATTGACGTTAGTACATACCACATTTTTACTCTGGTATTGAATCTCTCTCAAGTCGAGGTCTGATAGGCATTTTTCGTTGGGAAGCAAAAATGATTTTGAGGGAAGTTTTTTTATCTCCTACGTACAAACTGCGAAACTATAAAAACTGTGCACATTTTTTATCTCGTCAGTTTTTGTGCCAGACTGTAACAATGTTGACTACGATATTTTTTGATTTTGTGAAAGCATTTTTTGACTGATAAGCTGCGATTTGTGATTTTATGAATGAACATAATTTAATCTTTTCTCTGTATGCGTCAATCCTGATTCTGTCAGTTTCAACTTTGAAAGCAGATTTTCATTTCATCAGTTATCTGCATTCGTTAGTGCTCATCCCGTTAGTTTTAACTGTGGAAGCAGATATTGTTTGAACTGTGAAAACAGATTTTCACTTTGTCTGTTTTCTGCAATCGTCAGTGCTCATCCCGTCAGTCTCAACTCTGAAAGCAGATCTACGTAAGCGTTTCGTTTCACGTTTCTTTATATAGAATAGAATAGAATAGGATATCTTTAATTGGATTCAAACCCCACACGTTCCATCAAATAATAAAATTAGAAAATGTTCAATATAAAAAGATATCACAGCACATAAATATGTGCAATTATTTGTACTGTAATATTTATCAGCATCAGAAAGTTCGGCTGTAAAGTGGGATAGATTCTTCATCAAAAAGAGAAAAATTTAAAGTATAACTCGAGTGTAAAATTTTGCAAGAAAAAAAGGGAACGATGACTAATAATTGATTGTATGCATCGTTGATTAACAAGATAATATAATGTATAACATTTCAGTTTTAATAATACAAAATTTGAAGATAGAATCTGGAGAAATTATGCTGCTGAAAAACAATTAATCCTGTCTTTTATTTAACCATGAGAAAGTATTATCATAATCAAAATTAAAAATATCAGCAGGATTGAACACTTTTTCTAGTTCGGTAGATAAAAATTTAAAAGACATTTTAGATGGAGGCGTTTCTCTAAGCCCCTTTGGCAATTGATTATAAATTTTGTAAATTTTTGAAAAAGAGAATAGCTTGCTCGCAACATTCCCCACCAAAGGTGGAGATATTGCAAAATGACCAGATCTAGTTCCAATTTCATGACTCTTTCTTATGGGATTCATATAGGCACCAGTCCACTGGTTCAAATGGAAAGCTTTTATGCAATAGCACATCCTCCGAAACCATAAAGGTTGCAGTGATACAAACTGTAATCTAGTGGCGTATATAGTGCAGGAGATAGGACTAATTTGTTTCACAACTTTTCTTTGTACAGCTTCTATCTTATTAGACAAACCCTTTGTTAAAGGATTCCAAGTAGCGGCAGCATATTCTAGTATCGGTCTAATCCATATTATAAACATTTTAAATTTTATTTCATTCGATAATATATTTCTATTTATTAGTGCCCATCTGTTCTTGGCACTGCCTACTATCCTTTCAATATGTCTCTCAGCAGAAGCCGTACAATGAATAGTTATGCCTAAATCCTTAATTTCTTGCATAAGTTTAATCTCAAAAACATCAATAATCTTAGCATCATGAAAATAAACATAATTAAATTCTGTTCTATTACCGATTTTTAAAGCTCCCGTCTTTTTACTGTTTATTCTCAGCCCTAGTCTTAGCAAGTATCTACTTAAATCATACAAATATAGTGTCACATTAATTTTGGAGAATTCGACATTTTGTGGATTAATTGGAAATATTATTATTTTAAATCATCAGCGAATTTGCAAACTCGACCGCTAGGGATCTTAGTTTCAGAACGTGAAAATACAATTTTAAATAAAATTGGCCCCAAGCTTGATCCCTGTGGAACTCCACTTGTTACCCTTTTCGATATAGATATCAAATAATTTACTATAATACTCATTCGTCAATTATAAAAATAGTATCTAGTTAATTAAAAATATTCGGATCAATATGCAATGAATTAATCGCCTTCAAAATGACATCAAAAGATATAGAGTAAGAAGCTTAAGAGATATCTATAAAGACAATTAATGCATCTAACTTTTTTCATCAAGTGTAATTACATGTTTCCACATAGAGAGAATATTAGTATTTGTCGACCTGTCTTTTGTAAAGCCGTGTTGGCACATATCAAAATCAGCCGGCAACATACGTTCTAAATGATCAAGTATCAATCGTTCTATTATCTTCAAAAACGAAGGGATAATAGAGATTAATCTATAATCACTGGCACACGTTGGCTTACTTACTTTTGGCAAAGGTTTAGCTACTATCGTTAGTATATCGATTGGTAATTTCCCATTCTTCAAAATTCTATTTATAAAATTGCAGAGCGCATTCATATAATTTAAAGGTATTTCAAGTAGGTTCTCAATCGATATACCAAGGTGATCTTTTTGTTTTTTTAATTTTATTTTAGCATTAATTCTCTCAATGCCTCACTGTCAATAACAAGTCCTATATCCTGGTTTCCCGTAGGATCAGGTAGATCAATGAAATTGCTTTCGTTCTGTCGA
>JAQBSW010006430.1:0-48578 GCA_029291075.1 Eudiplozoon nipponicum | reverse complement strand
ATATGTATATGTATATGTATATGTATATGTATATGTATATGTATATGTATATGTATATGTATATGTATATGTATATGTATATGTATATGTATATGTATATGTATATGTATATGTATATGTATATGTATATGTATATGTATATGTATATGTATATGTATATGTATATGTATATGTATATGTATATGTATATGTATATGTATATGTATATGTATATGTATATGTATATGTATATGTATATGTATATGTATATGTATATGTATATGTATATGTATATGTATATGTATATGTATATGTATATGTATATGTATATGTATATGTATATGTATATGTATATGTATATGTATATGTATATGTATATGTATATGTATATGTATATGTATATGTATATGTATATGTATATGTATATGTATATGTATATGTATATGTATATGTATATGTATATGTATATGTATATGTATATGTATATGTATATGTATATGTATATGTATATGTATATGTATATGTATATGTATATGTATATGTATATGTATATGTATATGTATATGTATATGTATATGTATATGTATATGTATATGTATATGTATATGTATATGTATATGTATATGTATATGTATATGTATATGTATATGTATATGTATATGTATATGTATATGTATATGTATATGTATATGTATATGTATATGTATATGTATATGTATATGTATATGTATATGTATATGTATATGTATATGTATATGTATATGTATATGTATATGTATATGTATATGTATATGTATATGTATATGTATATGTATATGTATATGTATATGTATATGTATATGTATATGTATATGTATATGTATATGTATATGTATATGTATATGTATATGTATATGTATATGTATATGTATATGTATATGTATATGTATATGTATATGTATATGTATATGTATATGTATATGTATATGTATATGTATATGTATATGTATATGTATATGTATATGTATATGTATATGTATATGTATATGTATATGTATATGTATATGTATATGTATATGTATATGTATATGTATATGTATATGTATATGTATATGTATATGTATATGTATATGTATATGTATATGTATATGTATATGTATATGTATATGTATATGTATATGTATATGTATATGTATATGTATATGTATATGTATATGTATATGTATATGTATATGTATATGTATATGTATATGTATATGTATATGTATATGTATATGTATATGTATATGTATATGTATATGTATATGTATATGTATATGTATATATGTATATGTATATGTATATGTATATGTATATGTATATGCATATGTATATGTATATGTATATGTATATGTATATGTATATGTATATGTATATGTATATGTATATGTATATGTATATGTATATGTATATGTATATGTGTAATATGTATAAGTATATGCATATGTATATGTATATGTATATGTATATGCGTATATGTATATGTATATGTATATGTATATGTATATGTATATGTATATGTATATGTATATGTATATGTATATGGTTTCACTCGTAGGTCGCTAAAATCTTTAATCCTTTACATTTCCAGGTGCCCAGTTTATGCTTGGCATTGATTGATGTGTTCTCAGTTGTCCTTTCAGTAGGAAGTCGTCCATGAGCTGCTTATTTTTAAATGAAGTTGGAACTATATTTTCAGAATTCGGTAAATTGTCCCATTGTATTTCACCAGTCGTCGACCAAGATTAGCATAAGTACCGTCAATCACCACCCGCGCAACCAAAGTCCGTTTAATTATATAAATGTTCATTTCAATACCACTTCCCCATGTAGTGTGGTGTCTGTTCAGTAATGACAGATTGGTGATGGTTAGTTGGAACTTTGGGTCTAAACGGATGCCATATGAGCTCCACCTAAAGGAAAAATAGACTAACCAAGTTACATTAGTTAGTATATAACTGAAAATTGTGTGCAGTGTAGTGTGCGGCAGGGTGGCTCAGTGGTTAGAGCACCAGATTCCGAAGCAGACGTGCCCAGGTTCGAGCCCTGTCCGCGACAAATTCTGGCCAGTACATGATGAGTTCCCAATAAGGACGAAACCGGTCTACTGGATGAATTGCCTTTTCTACACAATACAATTCTTAGTTTATACTGACATATGTAAGTAATTAATGGGTCAGGTGTTTATATCAGTACCGCAACCTTAATTATAATAATCAAACGTTCTGTCGTGTTTTGACCTTCCATGGTTGGCATCAGCGTACGGCAGACACCTGACTAGCGTGGATCAAATTTGACGCTCACAGAGAGAGAGAGATAGAGAGAGAGTCACTACGCATAATTACACGGATATGAAACCACTCATGATTTAAAGCGGCAATCTGGATGTTCCACGGTACCTAATCAGCTTACGTTTACATTTTGAGACAAAATAAAATCTGGGAAATACGCATTCCCATCCAAAGAAGAGGGAAATTTACCGTGTCTATTAACCAGTACTTGTATAGATTACCATCTTAAAGCATGGTACTTATTTCGAAATTTTACACGGAAATTATTGCAATCACAATTTATAAACCAGCACATGAGCAAACACGAGCTGAGTAACAGGACAAGTAAGGTGGATCTCGTAGGTGTGGCACAAAGCCTGTCTAGCTAATTCTAGTGGATAAAATTCATTAAATTTACTTTAGGTTTTTATTTGTGAATTCTATATACAACGACAGTAAACCTTAAGTTGGATTTAGGTCTACAGGTATACCATAAAGGCTCCACCTAAAGGAAAGGCAAACCATGAAATATTAGAAAGAATATATCTGAAAATTTTGTATAGACAGCAGCAAGATAGTACATTGTTTAGAGGACCAGATTCGGAGGTAGACATGCCCAGGTTCGAGCCATATCCACGGCAATTTATGCAAGTACCTGACAAGTTTACAATAAAGACGAAGCCGGTCTGCTTTGTATTTGCCAAAAACCCACGTATATAAACGAAAATGTATTATACGAAACTGGATTAATCGAAATTACCTGATCTGCGTTTAGACTAATGCAGTTGTTCTTTTTCCAGTAGTTTTCTTTCTTTACCAAAATATTTCGGCTGACTTTAGCGGCAGCCTTCTTGAGATGTTCCACCCTCTGCAGATTAAAAAAACCAAACAATGCAGAAAACCAAGAATATATTGCTAAACATATGAAACAGTAAACAGATTTACTGGGCGTCATCAAGGAATGTCAGAAATGTGGTGTAATGGAAGCGAATTCCTTAAGATGCTTGAATCTTTTGAGACTCACTTGCAGACCTCGTTTTAACTGACGAGTTGCAACACAACGACGAAAGGTCTAGATTTAATTTTTTAGAAGAGCAAATCGTCTGAACTGCGGCCAAGCGCGTCCGGGTGACACCATGAGTCATGTAACTGAAAATAGAACATGCACCCAGCAAAAGGAATGCATTTGTTTAATGCTATTCCTTAATTGCACACCTGAAGGCCAATCCAAGGTGGTAGATTGATAACTGATAAATCAGTTCAACTCAACTACAGGTGACAATTTGCTTGGTGCTTTAACATGTTGGTTCTGGCCGTCAACACGTTATGCCTACTTGAAAAAAATCAGCGGATAATTTAAAATGATGTCTGCTGCATGTTCAACGGCGCAGAGGAACGCGATGATAAAGGCGGTACTGAATGATATGTAACAAATGCACGCGGCTAATCGAGGAGTCTGTTTTCTGTTATTTACTGGGATGAGAAAACAAAAGCAAAGAAACTTAAACTTGTGTTTATAAAGCCAATAACATGAATATTTCGCTAACTTAATTGACGAGGTAGTTCCGGGGGAGGGGGGTAACTGGTATCGTCTGCATGTATGCCTAATTAATCATCAGATTTTGAGGGTGTGGTCCAATTGCCCCTTCAACTGCTCTTACGGAGAGTAGAGTTGAATTCGGTTTCAGATGCAGGAGAAGGCAACATGCACTGGGAGGAGAGAGAGTCCGTGTGGAGGATGAGAGCTAAGCACCACTACATCTTCAAACAGCCTCCCCTCACACAAATCAATATAACTGCCGCATTAATAACATCTTCGGCAGTCGTGGACCAACATTGCAAATGACTGGTGTATATGAGGATGTAGGCGAAGTTAGCACAAAATTGGTGTAAATTAGCATTCAGTGCAAACGAGTACCGCTAAATATATATTTTAAATGCACACTGTCGTCTACCGTGAAGCCGGTTATTGTTTTCTATCACCGTCAAACTTAACTTCTTCTTTTCGTGTTTAAACAGAATAAATGAGCGCATGAAATCATCATTTTTGCTGGATATGACTTCTTTTCAACTGCAACTTAATGCGGAATATGGCATTCGCGACGCACTATTCCAAGTATTAGATTACAAATGCAAGTCACGCAGAGGAAATTGAGTGGCATTGCCAATTAATCACAAATCGGCAAATGAATTTTCAATTTCCTATATATCTTTGTTGCGTTGAACTAACATATATGCAATTGTGTATTGAATGTTGTGTCTCTAATAAAAAAATACTTCTAATTAAACCAAAAGTAAACATAAGTCATCGTGTACGAATGATGTAACCTCGTGTACACTAGCATTTCGCGCTTATTGGCGACTGATTAGTTGGTATCAACAGTAAGCCATATGCACACTATATATTTGGTCAAGGTATGTGGACCAATTGGACGGTACAGTCTCCTATTCGAATGTGTTTTCAAGCAATGGTGTAGTTCAGTTCAAATAAACTTCGGCAAGGCGACTTCAAAATCAAATAGGCACTACTGCAGGTTTACACATTCGCATGGGAGATTGTACCGTCCTATTTGCCCACATTCCTCACCCAAATATGTAGTGGTTAATGGGCGTAATACCGGCTCCTACTGATGAGAAGCCAGTTATCACGAAACAAATGTGCATGAGACTATACTTTCCGCACATGCTGTCTTTGGTTTCTCCTTCTGGTCACAACTGAACTAATGTGTTACTAGGTTCGCAACACCTAATACATACTTGCATATATATTAGTTCTCCGCAACAAACAGTATCTAACGAACATTAACTGTTTGGAGCATTCGCTACAAATATATATAAAGGCAATTCAATTAAACAATAATTGATTGCACGGGTGTGGAGTAAGTGAGGACGAAACCGTAAAACTGGGCTAAATGACTTTTCTCAATTGTGCAATGCGTAGTGTATAAAAAGAAATTTAAGTATATTATGGACTGATGTTTATATCAAGATAGCAAACTTGATTTAAATAATTTTCATGTTCTCCTTTTAATCTTTTATAAATATCCATTTATCTCTGCAAACTTTTATTTATTTTTTTCCAAAATTTCGTTTAATCCTAACACTATATATATATATATATATATATATATATATATATATATATATATATATATTCACATACATATTCATATCTCATTTTCTCCATCAATCTATCTCTCTCGCTCTACCTCTCTCTTTTTTTCTTATTTACCATATACACATTTAATTTGTGATCCCTTATATTAACCTCATTGTCTAAACTTGATCTTACAGTGTATCCAGGCCCACTGTGTTTACAAAGTGTGAAGAAATTTAATCATTTAGCTACATTTGCAGTGGATCCAAACTGTCTGGGTGACGTTGTAATTGTCTACTGCAGAACCATATTCTTTATGTTTTGTATATTTTCGTAAAAATGTGTCCCAAGACGGTTATCGTTTCTGAGTGTAGAAGGGGTCGTAATTGTGTGTTGGACTGTAAATTTGTGGGAATACTGATATTCCGTGTAAATTTTGCACTTGAGATTGAACTAAACTTATGCTTGCGGAATCCAAATATCATTTTTCAACGTAGTCAATGCAACGAAGGCTTCACCTTCTTAAATAAATGCTTTAATTGCAAACTTGTAAACATGAAAACAGAACATCGTGTAAAGTAGCCGTATGTATACATGAGAATCTCGCATTTGACCCGTTTATTTGATTAATTATTATTATTAATAATATTATTCTAATATATATATATATATATATATATATATATATATATATATATATATATATATAGATATCTCAGTGATTTAATTTTTAAAAACGGAATCATGTTCTGGTCGATGCCTGGTGTAATTAAGGTAAATTTATGGAAATACATGTTCACTGGACAGTGGCTCTATTCAAACACCTTGGTAAGAAATTCAAACGTTTTCTCCTCACAAACTTAATCCTAAGTTTTTCGGGATCCAGTATAAATTGTTAAATTACTTTTAAATAGTTGTTGGTAGTTTTACTTTACTAAACGAATAGCAAATGCTACGGAATGTTTTGTAATTAATTAAAATCCAACAGAGCGAATTAAAATCTGCCCCCAAATCACATACAACAAATTAATGTTAAACGAAGCTTCGTAAGTATTTCTGGACATTTCGACTTTGCAGAAAATTATGTTTTGTATTAGAAAGACACGGCACCGACTCTCACCTCGGAGATTATCAGAAGTATCCACTAGTACCCAAACCAGTTGGAGAAGAGCACGTTGGCGTTGGATTGGCGCATTTCGCAACGCAATTAAGGTTTCGGTTACCTGTTTTTATGTTTGCTTTCTTTTAAGGAGTGTGGGGTAGACAGAGTCATTCCCCTCGCTCTTTACTTTTAATATCGCCAACTTTATGGAATTGTTGACATTTAGCCAACAGACAAATGAGTTGTTGTAATATGTTACGCATATGTTTAAGGGGTGAAACTCGTCGAATTTTGTTTGTGTGTCTACGGCTATGAATTCAGTTTTGCAGTTTGTTGAAGCTGTAACATTACGGCGTCAAGCGTAGTACAAGCGAAATCGTTATTAGCTGTAAAATTTGGTATTGTTACCAAACTTCCAATGCTTTCCGAATTAATTCGCTTGAAGTACACACAAAATAAAGATAAAACTTGTGTCTGTGTATGTCTCAATACCACAATTTTTCCATTCATCTGTCAGTGTGCATTAACAATCGAAGGATTAATAACAAACAGGACAAATCTGTAAATGCTTAACCTGTGGAATATTTTACAACGCGCTTGGAGAAGGCAATGAAATGTGGTCTCCTAATAATCTTTTGTTAGATCAGCCGAAATGTGTTAAATGTCTTCAATGTATGTTCCCAATTTTACGTTTACGCAAGTTCCATGATTAATAATAAGCAAACGAAGCAAAAATGCAATGCGTTTGCGATAAATGGGATTTGTTCCAGTTTTTATTGACTGAATAGCCAAGAATAATGTCTCATTTCCTTATTCATTCCGCCAACTTTGGTTACAGCATGCGGTACGTTTAATGTGATTTTGTGGTGGAGGGAAAGAAGAACATTAAACAGAACAAGATTCAATCGTCAGCTGTGCTAATTTATCAAAGAAGTTATCAAGTTAATTTTAAACGTAGGCAGTCAGGCAGAGGGGAGAGCTTCTGTCTCTGACTCGCCCCTAGAACACGCTCCGACTGATTTGCAATACCGAACGATTAAGTGTATTTCATTAGCGCGTACCAAGCAAGGTAATAGGGTATGAAAGTAAATTTAAAATCTTTTTATTAGCCATCTGGTTTAAGCATACTCGAATTTTGCCCACCAATATCGAATATATTCCGTAGTTGGCAGGCAGACATTACCTAGTTGAATCACCTCTTGGCATGCATACAGCAGACATACATCATTTAATCAATGTTTCACGGTTAAATACTTGGATTTCATGTTCGAAAAGCTGCTGTTGACAGATGGGTTCTTTCCTGTTAATAAACCAACTCACCCAATTTACTTAAAAAAGGCTGTTCAGGTTTGAACTCTGCGCGCATACGATCCATTTATTCAAGGCTTTCACTAAAGTCGATTTCGGAATGCTCTAGAACTTGCATTTGACATCATGTGCCCAGCATAATTCTGTTTCCGGTGGAGACAGTGGGATTTGGAATAAGTAGCGTGTATAAAATCTATATTCTCACTTGAACATGCGTTTCGTAACTACTTTTGGAGGAGCCCCAAAAGCACAATACAATTCGTATGTTAACGTTGTCCACATGAATACGTCTCTGAGATTCATTCGTTTATTCATCACAAGTTGTATGGTTTCTTCTGGTGTAGTTATATACCAAAGACGCAATAATTATCATGACAACGGTGATATATTATGCATTTGGAGGCCAGAATAAGTTACTGTTACACACTTAACATTGTCAAGACCTTATAAAGAAGATTTCAACGATTAAAATAGCAAAACAAGCCATTCTCAGAGTATACACGTGGGTGAGCAGTCACATAAATTCATGCAGATACCAAAACACGCCCACACCTTCATAAAAATAGCAGACAAAGGTAAACATTGGCCTCGTTAATAATGTTCGTAAAAGAGCATGATTTGAACGATGATATGGTTTAATGTGGTGACATTTAATCTGGTGCTTTTTAAGACGAAGAAATAGACATTGTCTTATCTTCGTAGCACTGCAAAACAGCTTTAGAGAAAAAAGTGAACGGTTTCATTAATTTGCAAGGCTCTTACATCATTAGCATGATGTACGCATAAGCGACACACACATACAGCAAATAACGGATTGATCAACTATATTTACTTGCTAGAAGTATGGTATGTGTTTTAGTCCTTTGCCTTTGATAGTCAAACTTGGTAATTACAATATTTATACAGAAAATTTTCATATCGCGGTAATGGAAAATCAATTAAAAATGCATAATGGATTAAACACAGTTGTCATATGTTATTCTGAGTTAGTTTAGCCGTCTGAATAAAATAAATACAATGGGATTGGTGTTTACTTAAAGCTCGCAAACTTGATTTAAAGAATTGTTACCACCACTCGCGCAATCAATTATTGTTTAAATGGTATTGCCTATATATGTATATGTGGTGAAATCTGCAAACATTTAATGTTCGTGACTGCATAGAAATTGTGCAGCCGACATTTCCAGTCAAGTTCAATGTATGCGAGACTGCTAGAGGTGAGAGCCGCATATCTAAATTTGAATTTCCATATATATTCAATGCGGTTTGATCCTCGATAGTCAGTTTGCCGTCGTACTCTGATGATGATCATGGAAGATAGAAACGCGTCAGTGCGTTGCGGCTGGCGGTAGTTTTGTTATGTTGTTCGATGACTGGTTAAATAAAATGGGATTGGAGTTTACTTCAAGCTCGCAAACTTGATTTAAAGGAAGATGACTTTCAGTTCTACATTTAAATTGATACTTTCACTAATAATTTTAACCGCTACCAATTTTTCCATCATTAATACTTCGCGGAGTACTAATGTATATGAGGTATTGTTTTGTAAGATGCAGATTAGTTTACGCAGAAGCGGAAGGATTTAACAAAGTCAGTTTTAACGACATGTTTAATCTTACGTAAGCATGTAGTTCCAGCCTAATCGTAACGTTAACCACTGATTCGTGAAATGCATAATGTCGAAGAGATTAATATCATAAACAATTGTGGCTCTCTTTGTTAGATTTGTCTCCGTTTTTTTCAAGTATAGTGAATAATGAGTAGATTCTTTATAGATTCATTGTCAAAGCTAAAATTGATTGAAATTCGTTGCTATGCCAGAAAAAAAGGCAGTGTGTTGTCTTACCTATGTGGTTATAATTATTTTACTAAATATTTGTAATTAGGGGTTTGGCTAAAGCATAACCAAAAAATTATAAATTATTTCCTTGAAGAAGCAATAGTTCTCTGCTTGTGTGACCCCAAAAAGTCGCTACGCTTAAATCCATGGATAGGAGGATAATCCAATGAATGGAGTGATGGATAGTAATAATATCAAAAAGAATGGACGCGCGATTAATATATTTGTCAGGTAAGCTGTGCATATAATCTTCGCTATTAAACACTAAAATTAACCAATATTTGATTTGATGCACAAATAATAGACCTGCAAACATCGAGCTGTGTATTAACTGTTGCGCGCCTCGTAACATATTAGTTCAAATATGACCACAAGGATAAACCAAAGTCAGCATAAATGAAATTTATAATCGCATGTATACATGCGTTTCGTTCTTACTGGCAGCTCATTGGTAGGAGCCGGTACTACGGCCAATATCCAATGTATATTTAGTAAAAATATGCGACAATTGAATTGTACTTAGCTCGGATATATTGCATCGAGGGCAAGTTAATGTTATAGAATAAATTTTACTAACTTCTTGAGTATAAACAAACATAAAATCTTTTAATTTAAAGAAAAGCACGTGCAACAGTTAGTGTGTATGATATATCGCGTGAATAGATTAATAAAATTCGTTTACTGTTTATATAATAGTAGCAAATTGAATTTAACTATTTCTACAGATCTCAGGTAAAAATATCCGCACTAAATTGGAAGCCAGAAAGCAGACATGCAACAGTTAGATACTGCTTGTGGTGGAGCTCTTTTATATATATATATATATATATATATACATATATATGCAATTATGTATTAGACGTAGTGTACCTAGTAACAAATTAGTTCAAATTATCAGTCAAGCAAACCAAAGAATGCATGACGGAAAGTTTAATCTCGTGCACGTTCGTTTCGTGCTTACTGACCACTCATCAGTGGAAGTCGGTATTACACCCTTTAACCACTATATATTTGGGTGAGGAATGTGGGAAAATAGGACAGTAGATAATGTTTTAAAAATCAGCCTTGCTTATGACAGAATTTGTTACTATGTACATCCAAACTTGCTCAATTCACCCAACAGCAATGTTTTTTTCTTTAAATAAGGTTTACTTTTTTCAAATAAACATCATATGTTCAGATGTCTAAACAATTAGACATCGATTAAGAAGGCAAAAGTGTAGAGTTGCAATATTCACTAAATGAGCATGTATTGTGACGAAAAGAATTCTATGAAAGGACTATAAATTCAGACTCATTAATTATAATTATAATACATTAAATAATTTAAATAAAAGGATAATAATATTATTAATAATAAAATTATTAATCTTTTAATTATTATCATTAATATTGATATTATCATTATTATTGCTACTATTATCATCCTTATTATCATTATTATTTTCATCCTTATTATTATTATTATTTTTACTTTTAGTGCTAATATAATCATTAATGTTTTTAGTATTAAAATCAATAATATTATTATTGTTAATTATTAGTTTTATTATGATTATATTTTTATTATTGTCATTATCATTTTTGTTTTTATTATTATTAATTATATCATTATTATTTTTATTATTTATCTTATTTTATAATTGATGCATAAATTAAAATAATAATAGAAGAATCTGTATTGTTAGTTATGTCATGGAAATATAATCCACGCAAAATTAAAACGATCCAAAACTAATGATTGCAAAAAGAAAGTAAACATCAAAATGAAGTTAGTGTAAAGCATGAAACGCAATACACGTGCGTTTTTGAACGTTGACGAAGAAATTCCTGGTGCTAAATCTAACGTAGTGGAATTTGACCCACGCCCGCTTTTGTATCCACCAATAAGTTGCTACTGATTGAGAACTAAATCAGGTTCTAGTGCACGGAATGCTCTTTCTACGTATTTCTTTCTTTCAGTTTGTTTTTGGGAGAATCTGCGTTTAACATGCTTTTAGGTGGCTCAATTAACCAGCGCTAAAATTCCATTAAAATACAAACTATGTTCGCTGAAATTTAAAATTAAAAAAATCAGTTAATAGGAAGACGTGTATCAGATTACGTAACATCAGTCCACCACAAAGCAAGGTAGTGATTGCAAGTGGAACATGGGCCACCTTTGTTAGGAAATAACGGGAAGCCTTCATGTACGTCAACTTCATTCAATAGAGGGTTTGGTGACAATTATTATTTGGCATATGTTAAATGACAAATGGGATCATCGCTTGTACACGCAAATGTTAATTAATGTTGGAGATTTTCTCCTACGCATTTTGGATAGCTAGCCACATGAAACCAATTGACTTTTGTCACATTCACGATAAACAAGGAAAAGTTAAGGCCTGAACTGAGGCGCAAATTCATTGTTACCAATTCTATAGAAGAGTCCAATTTCATATTTTACCTTTATTATTTCTATTTATTTATTAAAAATAAAAGGCAACTTGAATTTCAATTGCCAACGGATGAATTGCGAAACACTGAGGCAAAAGTGCCCAGTACGAGTCCCGAGTGCGGAAATTCTAACAGGTACTCAAAGAATGCAAAAATGGTCAAAACCGGCTCACTTGATTAGTAGTAATTGCTATCTCATTCATTGCCCAGTTTATGCTGAAAGCATAAGTGTGATATCAGGGCAAGGATGAACCGCGTCACTGCACAAAACGAGGTAGTGATATTGTATAGTGTTGGAATGGTGGCAAAAATTTCTTTTTTATATCAAACACCACAATTAAGATAATCAGCAATCATTTTTTTAAATTACTGTCTGTTACGTGTTTGTATGCGTAACAGATGCGTAATTTCAAATATATTACACAAATGCTGTCAAGAAGGCATGAAGATTTTTAAAATTGTCGACAGGCGACTAAATAACAGAAATGTGTGTAAATTTATTTCGACGTTTTTGACCAGCTTGAACAAATTTCCGACAAAGTCAGACCACTCGTCATGCAATTGCGCTTCCCTACACACATTCACCTTTCTTGCACCGACTTGGTAGCGCATGCATTGATTGCTTGGTGTTTGGTTTGCTCTAACAAATTGCTCCATCCACACCTTCCCTCCTGTCGTGTTCATCTCAAAATGCCGGCTGTGTTATGCGCCTAACTACCACCACATTGCACACCACTCCCGTTCCCACACTACAAAACAAGGAACTTCTCAGCCAGACTGGTTGCAGTGTCGTTAAACTGCGAAATGGGTTTACACAGACGCGTCCACCTTGTAGCTTTATGTTTAAAAATTGCAAATTAACTACATCTTGTCCTTCATTTCAAAAGTACTAAAATGCACACTTCTCTTTCTGGATAAGGCATAGTCCTTCAATTCGGTCCATTTCACGGCGGAATATTTCGCCCTATTAAGAAATGATTACTGCGATGCTGTCTTTCATATTATCCTTTTCTATCTTCGAAATAGATTCACGACTTTAATAGTTGACAATTGTCAGTTGAGGTCAGCTACTATCCGTTCTGGAATTCTCCAGGTCTCAGTAATTAGCACTATTCCTTTCACTATGCGTGTAATCAATTCCATAAATTTAAATATTCCGTCGAAATGGTAATAGTATTCAGCAGTCCTGCCACTCCCAGATCACCTTCATCATCAATTACCCAGCTGATTTCTTCGCTGCCAAATCGTCTAAGCGTGATTAAATGCGCCCTTGTTCGAGCCCCAGTAACGTGAATTCCTGCATTTTCTTGACGAGTGCCTATATAAGTTCAGCTAGACAGCACTCGTTGACATATTTAACCAGAGCTGTAAGATAGGCGTTTATATTTTATTTATTAATTAAATTAGTAGAATTTATTTTGGTTGCAGCAGAACGACCGGGTATGAGACTGAATGGTGTGTTTGATCAGTGCTGAAAAACAGAAGAACTTGAGATTTATAATAGGACACACTAAATACTAATTATTTTGTTATTTTTCTGTCTTGCTTTTTACATGGAAAACTGGTAAATATTAGTTCTTGTCAGATTAAATGAATCGCGCCGATAGTCGTAGTGAATTAACTCAGATTCACAGACGTCAGACTACACATCTACACACATGGGTTAGTGTATGGTAGTGTGACGTATTATCATCTAGTAAAAATAGTGATCAGTTGAGGGCCACACAAGAATGAAACCAGTCCGCGGCAAATTATTGACAGGACATGATGAGCTCCCAATAAGAACAACTAGGTCTACTGGATGAATTGCATTTTCTACATTATGTAATACCTAGTTAATAAGGTCAGATGCATGTACATAAATGGTCAGGTGTTTATATCCAGATTACAATCTTGATAAAATTAACTGACATCACCACCCACGCAATCAATATTCGATAAATTATATAAAAATAATAGATTTATGAATTCTGGTATATTTGTTATCATTAATTGTTTTATTATTTGGCTATATTTGAGGTATTTGAATCATCGTCGAATCAACATAACAAACTTCACGTTAGTTAAATAAGTTTGAGTTGAACATCATCCATTGTATTTAACCAGTCGTCGAACAACATAACAAATACCAATACAGCCGCAACGCACTGACGCGTTTCGACCTTCCATGATCATCATCAGAGTACGACGGCAAAATGACTATCGAGGATCAAACCACAGGTAGTTTTGTTATGTTGTTCGACGACTGGTTAAATACAATGGGATTGGTGTTTACTTGAAGCTCGCAAACTTGATTTAAAGAATTATTACCACCACCCGCGCAATCAATTATTATTTAAATTATATTTGAGGTAATCAGCGGATCGTTGAGAAGGACACTCGGACATCAGAGTAGACAATTCACAATTAACATTCAAGAAGATAATCATGTTGAAGGGTTGCAAATGGAAGCCAGCAAATTATTCACAGCAATTTCATTCATAAAATGCTCTGTTTACTAAATTTCAATAGATTCCCTCGCAATTCGCGTCGCTCCGTTGCGACTGGATATCACTATGCGTCCGCCACCACGCTGGTTGATATTTGAAGCTGCACCCGTCATCAGCATGTAGACGGACGGTATTTGACTGGCATGGATAGATGCTGTGCACTTCGGATTGTAGTGCTCTCCACAGCAGTGTGACTCCTTTCACTAGCAACACGACTACCCCTGTCGAATGAAGCTTGACGTTGATTCGTTAATGTTGATGCCTTCAATGTGAAAACACGTTGACTGATGCCTGAGGTATAAAATATACAACAACATTATCCGGTGTAGCTCAGGCATCAAGGAGCAGAAATCGTAGAGTTCCGTTTCCGAATGAACCTACCTTAACAAATGGATCTAAAATGTTATTGGACAGAGGACTTCATGCAATTAGAACTTGTGGGCACACAACGACCTAGGAATCTACCAGCTGGAGAATTCATCAAATTGAAAAAACAACTTTCCCTCATAATCGTATGTCCAGTTTCAGCTGAGTGCGATGCGACCTCAGAAGCTTGAGTCATTTGTGTGCGTGTGTGTGTGTGCGTTTGTGTGTGTGTGAGTGAGTCTCTGCTTGCATATGTAAACTCACCTAATTTAATTTACAATGATATAATTACACCTACTGACGATTCTCTATGTATGTCTGTGTGTATGCACTCTCTTTAAATCAAGTTTGCGAGCTTGAAGTAAGCACCAATCCCACCAGTCGTCGAACAACACAAAAAATACATACAATACAATGGGATTGGTGTTTACATCAAGATTACAAACTACATTAAACTAAAGGCAGCATGAACGAAAAGTATAATCTCATGCACATTCGTTTCGTGCTTACTTGCACGACTCATCAGTAGGAGCCGGTATTACGCCCTTTAGCCACTATATATTTGGGCGAAGAATGTGAAATAATAGGACGGTACAATCTCCTAGACGAATGTTTAAACCTGTAATAGTGAAGCTAACATAATCTAAAGTCAACGACAATGCGACTTCAATGCTAACTCACACTATATAATATATATACCGAGTCTGTAAAGGATACTAACACTATGGCTATTGTGTTAGTAACCGATACCAACATTATTGTACCGAATAGGTACATGGTACTAACACTATGGTTACCGAGTCAGTACATGATACCAACCTGATGGATATCAATTTATGCTATAGTTATAGACAATACAATTAAACAATATATACATATATATGTATATGTGGCGAAAGCTGCAAAATAGTTAATGTTCGTGATTGCATAGAAATTGTGCAGCCGACATTTCCAGTCAAGTTCAATGTATGCAAGACTGCTAGAGGTGAGAGCCGCATATCTAAATTTGATTTCCATATATATTCAATACGGTTTGATCCTCGATATTCAGTTTGCCGTCGTACTCTGATGATGATCATGGAAGGTCGAAACGCGTCAGTGCGTTGCAGCTGGCGGTAGGTTTGTTATGTTGTTCGTAGACTGGTTAAATACAATGGGGTTGGTGTTTACTTCAAGCCCGCAAACTTGATTTAAAGCATTATGCTATAGTTCACCGAAATTTAGAGTAACAACAATTTCTGAACACCTGTTACTCCAGTAAATCCATTAACCAGTATTTTAACATAACTATCTATCTACTAATAGTAGCAAAGCAAATTAGGTGTAAATAATGAACCAAATGATCTTCCTTATAATGTTAATTCGCACCAAGATTTAGTTTGCAAAAATTCATATTTAGTCCGCCGAACGTCCTTTTAAATATGCGCGTATTTTACTGGTCAGACAGAACAAAAGTTCTTTTATCAACTGCTTTTGATTTGAATGTTGGTGTCACTATTCTTATGCCGCCAGGGCTGTAAAATATATGCAATCAGCAATTGTGTACTAGTTGTTGCGCACATAGTCCAAATAGAACCAGAAGGATAAACAGAAGACAGCTTGAACGGAAGGTATAATGTCATGTAAAAGGAGCCATTATTAAACCCTTTACCCACTATATATTTGAGAATTAGAAGGTACAATCTCCTATACGAATGTTTAAACCTGCAATAGTGAAGCTAACTTTATTTAAAGTCTTCGCTAATGCGACTTGAATATCAACTCATTATATATATATATATATATATATATATATATATATATATATATATATATATATATATATATATATATATACCGAGTCTGTAAAGTGTCCCAACACTATGTATATAAGCACTAATTTGGCAACATCCTATTCAAATTTATTTTTATCTTTTTTCTGGCAGAAAGTTCGTGGTTTTAACTGTAGTGTTATGGTAGGAAATGTTCTGAAACAGGAACTTTCTGTACATTGAATGAAATTATTGGTCAAAAATTAAGAAAATAGGAATTATGAACTAATTATAAAAAAAAACTAGAATAAGATCAATGTTGCTCTTTATATTACATACAGTGGATCTTAAATGCATAGAAGAGTTCACTGATAAGGCAAGGAATAAAGAGATTGAAAGGTTAGACAGAAGCATGAGAAGAAACTAACAAATCTGGGAATCTATAGGCCTCCGAAAAATATTCCAAACGATTCTGCTGTATCAAAACAGTTAATAAATTCATCGACTATAAATCTCGAGGATAATGAAGAGTGAATACTTAACCTGGGACTGAACAAGACTGTTCCTATAGAATACATACCTAAGAATGAAATTATTACAGTGACAGTTATAATCACACAATTCCTCCCAGTAAAAGATAAAACTAAATTTGAATTGGAAGTTGTGTTAGAACATAGAGAAGATAAATTTAAGCCGAATTATGAATTGAAAATTATATTATATCTGCATTTTGTGCTCTACTCAGTAAGGAGGTCAGCTCGGAGCAAAAAGCGTCCTTGCTTTCATTTGTGCTGCAATCGGTATTAGCATATGCAAATACAACGTTCAGCACGGTTTTTGCATTTATTTAGTATTTTATTTAATCAGTCGGTAAACAGCATTGCAGACCTAACGACAGTCACACGTACTGATGCGCGTCGACCTTCCAGGATCATCATCAGAGTACGACGGCAAACTTATTTGCGAGGCTTTTGCTTTCCATATATATGCATTGCAGTTTAATCCTGGTTAGCCAGTTTGCCGTTGTACTCTGATTATGATCACGAAA
This sequence comes from Eudiplozoon nipponicum, assembly GCA_029291075.1. Classification (NCBI taxonomy): domain Eukaryota; kingdom Metazoa; phylum Platyhelminthes; class Monogenea; order Mazocraeidea; family Diplozoidae; genus Eudiplozoon; species Eudiplozoon nipponicum. The sequence goes on along the minus strand of JAQBSW010006430.1, from coordinate 30,874 downwards.
GGGTGACACGCATCAGTACATGGGACTGATGTTTGTTCTACAATGCTGTTCAACGACCGGTTAAACTCCTGTTCCATTGGAAACATCGTGACACTGTGAATTAACTGCCCGGTAGACGACCGGGAATTTGGGGGCGATGCGCTTACAAATGCGTTGGTAATGGCAGCTATACATTTACGTTGGGTTCCGTCGTCACCGGAAAAGCGCTCGGTTTTTTATCTCAAAAATTTAATTCCCTTGTACAAATCCGAAAATGAATTAAGATTTAAAGACTGCGCCATCCTTCTTGAGCTTCACTCTTTTAGTCTTCTTATTGATCAGCGCAGTTCAACCAGGTGGCAAACTCTAGAATTAGAATTTGTCAGCGCTTCATGCTTGACGCAATAACTTTCCACAGAAATTCATTGATTGAATAAAATTGTAGTCTTCTTTGCGAATATCCATCTCTGTAATAATGCACTTTGATTAATTCTGACATTGTGATTCAACCGACTCGAAAATATAATCAGAAGACAGAATGATGTTAAATAATAAATATTCTTTAATTTCAACTAAAATCATAAATGAATTAACAAGTACGAGCACAAAACCCTGCAATTTAGATAACAACAGAATGAACAAATAAACAACGTTGAGGTATCACTTGTTTTGTCTAAATTATGCTGGACATCGCATGACAGGCTATTATTAACATTCGCTCTGTTCTACTCACGAGCGAAGCTCTGCAAAACAGTGTTCGCATTTTTCAGCGACGGCTTAGCTTCTGTTCTTGTGCATTGGCGCAGTAAAAAATCAACGTCTTCCTACAATTCTTTAAATCAAGTTTGCGAGCTTGAAGAAAACACAACAGACCAGGTATGTTGTTCGACGATGACTGGTTAAATACAATGGGATTGGTGTTTACTTCAAGCTCGCAATCTTGATTGAAAGAAATGTTTCGACCAACCGCGCAATAAATTATTGTTTAATTGTTTTTTCTACAAAGTCCTAACGCTCTACTGAGCTAAGGCATCGTTGACAGTTTACACCTCCAATATCACAGCCGCTTGTTTCAATTCTACAACAAGCAAGACACAAATGCGTTTTTCAGACATTTATGACAAATACTTCCAGAATTTGCGCTTCTGATCAAACTTTATGAAATTCTGCGTCGGCAAGTAATTGTCGCTTCCGCTTATCAGGAGGAGGAAATTTTGGTAGAAGATTAGACCAGGATATGCGTTCCCAATGTCTACTGCCTTGTTGTAAATATTCCATGTGTTTGTCCGACAATTGTAGACTTGTAAGTTTCTAGAAGGAAAATAATGCAGTTCAGACGGAGAAGACTGAAAGACGCCCGTTACAAATATGAATAATGCGGCAATCGAGCTCTTCGCAATTCTCCTAGTAAAGCCACTTCACCAACAAATTAAAATCGTACCTTGAAGTCACTAATGCCGAAATTCGAAACCTGACACATTCTCTTTGCATATTTGCTCTCGAATAGTAGAGTTACCCCAACTTTTGTCGTTGTGCGGAGCCTCACTTTAGCGAAATGTTCAAAAATTGGGTTGACCCGTTCTTCTACACCAAAAAGGTGATCTTGAAAGACGCGCAAGAGTTTTGGCTCCAATTCATACACGTAAGGTGGTCTATAGCGACACTTCGTTCGAATATGCCAGTTTTCTATCTCATCATTGCGCAGTTCTATCAGCTTCTTCTTAAAGTAGAGACTCGTCTTTGCTTTTGCGTAACGGTTAATCTGATGTTTGTGATAAGTTTTTATTACTAACATTATTCACCGAGTGTCATCTTTTGTTTCGGTTTGTTCCTCAATTTTGTTCCGGCTTCGTGACAACACATTCGAGTGTTTATTGAGTCTGGTCTAGTGAGTGTTTGGACTTGCCTGGATGATAGTAAATTGTTGCTGGGTTTTAAAAATTGTGGCTAGGTGATCGAAATAAAATGTTAATGATTTATATATATATATATATATATATATATATATATATATATATATATATTTGTGTGTATGTGTGTGTGTGTGTGTGTACCTAATCTAATAATTTAAGCAAAATATGCAGTTGTAAAACAGAGCACAAAAAATGCAAAGTGACTAACGCACTTGTTCTTCTGAGACAGAATGGACAAGCATTGCTTGTGTTAAGAGGAAGAATTTCAGTTCAAACTGATGAATTTGGTTCTGTGCACAAGTAAATTAACTTCACTAAAGCAGAATAATAAAAATAAGATACCAAATTGTAAAAAGCTACATGTAGAATTAAAAATTGAATAAAATTAATAACATTTTCACCTTCTAGATAGAATTTATAAATAAAAGGAGTTACACAATGAAAAAAACCCGACGAAATAGAACCACAGATGAAGAATATTATCGTTAATTAAGTTTAGAATTGTCAGATAATCATCAAATTGCTTTGGCGTATTATTTTCGTTATTAATAATTCACTTGTGAAGTACGACCCAAAGTAGACGAGCAATTTCATTTAAAAATGAATTAAATTAAGGTAAATGTAGATATGGTATTGGAGGTAAATATATATTATATTACAGCATTTATGATCAATTAAACAACAGCGACTTTGAATTTAAAAAAACTTAGACGAGACGACAGATTCAATAATGATCAGTTATACAAAATTTCGCTCTTATGTAAATCAAGATTGCGAGATCGATATAAACACTTATCCCATTATATTCATCCAGCCACACAGCATAACAAAACTAACAACAGTGATACGCACTGACGCGTTTCCCATTTCCATGATCATCATCAGAGAACGACGGCAAACTGACTAGAACAGATGAAACTGCAAAAAATGCATATGCCGATCGAACCTCGCTACTAAGTTTTCCGTAAGTGATCTGTTCATCATCGTAAAAGAACAAAACGCAACAATACCTGTGAATGACGATAGCTTTCTATGTTGTGCGACTGCATAAACACAATGAAAATGCATTTATATCAATTCTAACGCTCGTCACATGCGTTTTAATGGTCATTTGCGGAGCACAAAGGCAAACTGACTAACGCGAGTCAAAATGCATTGTATATTTCTGAATTGAGAACAACATTCCTCGAAATTTCCAATATTTCGTATCACAACTGTGGCCTTTCCAAATCCATGGATGTGTGGAGGAGTATATTTCATCCGCAAAAATTAAAGTGACAATAACTGATAAATTTAAACCACCTTGGCTGATTGAAATAAATTTTATTTAAAAAGAATTTATTCATTTATTTTCCAGAATTTTCTTTGTTTAAATACTTGACTGTATAAATACTTTGAATTGTGCGCAATTTCAGTTTTCGAGTATTCAGTACGTGACTGGTAGTAACTTGTTCGGCCTGCTGCATCTATTTCATTTCCTCCATTTAACGGTTACCCGATTTCCAAAATATTTTCCTGCTAACACTGTCTTCTGGTTTTTACTTTCGCATATATTGGGGACGTTCTAGGACAGGTAATTTAATAATTCTGTTTTTCACGTCTATTTCTTTCCAGATTATTTGTTCGGGTGTTTTGTAAAATGAAAGGTTTCACATTCCGATTTCCTAACATTAAGTAACAAATTAATAATTAAATATGAACGACATTGAATCTCATCTTAAGATTGAGGATACCAGCAAGTTAGCTCAAGACATGGCAGGTATGAATTTAAGATTTATGAATGAAAGTATAAGCTTATCAGATTCTATTATAGATTAAAAGACTGATCACGAGCTGGCATCTATGGCGTTCTCAGACACAAACAGGTTAGGAGCCTCTACAGGTGCAAGCAAATCCTTAAATTCTGATGAACTTCGAAAATAACATCTCAAAGTTCAATTTCAAAACTCAGAGTATCATTGACTTCGCAAGGTCCAATTTCAAATCTCAGAGCAGTATTGACTGCGCGACGTTCAATTTCAAATCTCAGAGCATCATTGACTTCGGAAAGTTCAATTTCAAATCTCAGAGCAGGATTGACTCCGCAAAGTTCAATTTCAAAACTCAGAGCAGCTTTGATTGCGAAACTGTCAATTTCAAAACTCAGAGCAGTATTGACTCCGCAAAGTTCAATTTCAAAACTCAGAGCATCATTGACTGCGCAAAGTTCAATTTCAAAACTCAGAGATATATTGACTGCGCGACGTTCAATTTCAAAACTCAGAGCAGTATTGACTCCGCAAATTTCCACTTCAATTCTCAGAGCAATATTGACTCCGCAAAGTTCAATTTCAAAACTCAGTGCATCATTGACTGCGCAAAGTGCAACTTCATAACTCAGAGATATATTGACTGCGCGACGTTCAATTTCAAAATTCAGAGCAGCTTTGACTGCGCGACGTTTAATTTCCAAACTCAGAGCAGCTTTGATTGCGAAACTGTCAATTTCAAAACTCAGAGCAGTATTGACTCCGCAAAGTTCAATTTCAAATCTCAAAGCAGTATTGACTCCGCAGAATTCAATTTCAAAACTCAGAGCAGTATTGACTCCGCAAAGGTCAATTTAAAAAATATGAGCATCATTGACTACGGAAAGTTCAATTTCAAATCTCAGAGCAGGATTGACTCCGCAAAGTTCAACTTCATAACTCAGAGAAATATTAACTTCGCGACGTTCAATTTCAAATCTCAGAGCAGTATTGACTCCGTAAATTTCAATTTCAAAATTCAGAGCATCATTGACTGGGCAAAGTTCAATTTCAAAACTCAGAGATATATTGACTGCGCGACGTTCAATTTCAAAACTCAGAGCAGTATTGAGTGCGCGGCGTTCATTTTCAAAACTCACAGCAGCTTTGACTGCGCGACGTTCAATTTCAAATCTCAGAGCAGTATTGATTCCGCAAAGTTCAATTTCAAATCTCAGAGCAGCATTGACTCCGCAAAGTTCAACTTCATAACTCAGAGAAATTTTGACTTAGCGACGTTGAATTTCGAATCTCAGAGCAACTTTGACTTCGCAAAGTTCAATTTCAAATCTCAGAGCAGGATTGACTCCGCAAAGTTCAATTTCAAAACTCAGAGCAGCTTTGATTGCGCGATGTTCAATTTCAAATCTCAGAGCAGTATTGACTCCGCAAAGTTCAATTTTAATTCTCAGAGCAGTATTGACTCCGCAAAGTTCAATTTGAAAACTCAGAGCATCATTGACTGCGCAAAGTTCAACTTCATAACTCAGATATATATTGACTGCGCGACGTTCAATTTCAAAACTCAGAGCAGTATTGAGTGCGCGACGTTCAATTTCAAAACCCACAGCAGCTTTGACTGCGCGACGTTTAATTTGAAAATTCAGAGCAGTATTGATTCCGCAAAGTTCAATTTCAAATCTCAGAGCAGTATTGACTCCGCAAAGTTCAATTTCAAAACCCAGAGCAGTATTGACTCCGCAACGTTGAATGCCAAATCTCAGAACAGCTCTGGTTGCGTAAATTTCAATTTCAAAACTCAGAGCAGTATTGACTGCGCGACGTTCAACTTCAAAACTCAGAGCATCATTGACTTCGGAAAGTTCAATTTCAAATCTCTGAGCAGGATTTATTCCGCAAAGTTCAACTTCATAATTCAGAGAAATATTGATTGCTCGACGTTCAATTTCAAATCTCAGAGCATCATTGACTTCGCAAAGTTCCATTTCAAAACTCAGAGCATCATTGACTGCGCAAAGTTCAACTTTATAATTCAGAGATATATTGACTGCGCGACATTCAATTTTAAAACTCAGAGCAGCTTTGAATGCGCGATGTTCAATTTCAATACTCAGAGCAGTATTGACTCCGCAAAGTTTTATTTCAAATCTCAGAGCAGCATTGACTCCGCAACGTTCAATTTTAAAACTCAGAGCAGCTTTGACTGCGCGACGTTCAATTTTAAAACTCAGAGCAGCTTTGACTGCGCGACGTTCAATTTCAAATCTCAGAGCAGTATTGACTCCGCAAAGTTCAATTTCAAAACTCAGAGCAGCTTTGACTGCGCGACGTTCAATTTTAAAACTCAGAGCAGCTTTGACTGCGCGACGTTCAATTTCAAAACTCAGAGCAGTATTGACTCCGCAAAGTTCAATTTCAAAACTCAGAGCAGTATTGACTCCGCAAAGTTCAATTTCAAATCTCAGAGCAGCATTGACTCCGCAAAGTTCAATTTCAAAACTCAGAGCAGTATTGACTCCGCAAAGTTCAATTTCAAAACTCAGAGCATCATTGACTGCGCAAAGTTCAATTTCATACCTCAGATATATATTGACTGCGCGACGTTCAATTTCAAAACTCAGAGCAGTATTGAGTGCGCGACGTTCAATTTCAAAACTCAGAGCAGCTTTGACTGCGCGACGTTCAATTTGAAAATTCAGAGCAGTATTGATTCCGCAAAGTTCAATTTCAAATCTCAGAGCAGCATTGACTACGCAAAGTTCAATTTCAAATCTCAGAGCAGTATTGACTCCGCAAAGTTCAATTTCAAAACCCAGAGCATTATTGATTCCGGAAAGTTCAAATTCAAATCTCAGAGCAGTATTGACTCCGCAAAGTTCCATTTCGAAACTCAGAGCATCATTGACTGCGCAAAGTTCAACTAAATAACTCAGAGATATATTCACTGATTGACGTTCAATTTCAAAATTCAGAGCAGTATTAACTCCGCAAAGTTCAATTCCATAACTCAGAGCATCATTCACTTCGCAAAGTTCAATGTCAAATCTCAGAACAGCTCTGATTGCGTAAATTTTAATTTCAAAACTCAGAGCAGTATTGAATGCGCGACGTTCAACCTCAAAACTCAGAGCATCATTGACTGCGGAAAGTTCAATTTCAAATCTCAGAGCAGGATTTATTCCGCAATGTTCAACTTCATAAATCAGAGAAATATTGACTGCGCGACGTTCAATTTCAAATCTCAGAGCATCATTGACTTTGCAAAGATTAATTTCAAACCTAAGAGGAATATTGACTCCGCAAAGTTCAATTTCAAAACTCAGAGATATATTGACTACGCGACGTTCACTTTCAAACTGAGAGCATTAGTGACTCCGCAAAGTTCCATTTCAAAACTCAGAGCAGTATTGACTCCGTAAAGTCCAATTTCAAAACTCAGGGCATCATTGACTGCGCAAAGTTTAAGTTCATAACTCAGAGATATATTGACTGCGCGACGTTCAATTTCAAAACTCAGAGCAGAATTGACACCGTAAAGTCCAATTTCAAAACTCAGGGCATCATTGACTGCGCAATGTTCAACTTTATAACTCAGAGATATATTGACTGAGCGACGTTCAATTATAAAATTCAGAGCAGCTTTGACTGCGCGACGTTTAATTTCAATACTCAGAGCAGTATTGACTCCGCAAAGTTTTATTTCAAATCTCAGAGCAGAATTGACTCCGTAAAGTTCAATTTCAAAACTCAGAGCAGTATTGACTCTGCGAAGTTCAATTTCAAATCTCAGAGCATCATTGACTTCGGAGAGTTCAATTTGAAATCTCAGAGCAGGATTGACTCCGCAAAGTTCAACTTCATAACTCAGAAAAATTTTGACCTAGCGACGTTCAATTTCAAATCTCAGAGCAGTATTGACTCCGCAAAGTTCAATTTCAAAACTCAGAGCAGCTATTGACTGCGCGACGTTCAATTTCAAAACTCAGAGCAGTATTGACTCCGCAAAGTTCAATTTCAAATCTCAGAGCAGTATTGACTCCGCAAAGTTCAATTTCAAAACTCAGAGCATCATTGACTGCGCAAAGTTCAACTTCATAACTCAGAGATATATTGACTGCGCGACGTTCAATTTCAAAACTCAGAGCAGCTTTGACTGCGCGACGTTCAATTTCAAAACTCAGAGCAGCTTTGACTGCGCAAAGTTCAATTTCAAAACTCAGAGCAGTATTGACTCCGCAAAGTTCAATTTCAAATCTCAGAGCAGTATTGACTCCGCAAAGTTCAATTTCAAAACTCAGAGCAATATTGACTCCGCAAAGTTCAATTTCAAAACTCAGAGCATCATTGACTCCGCAAAGTTCAATTTCAAATCTCAGAGCAGTATTGACTCCGCAAAGTTCAACTTCATAACTCAGAGATATATTGACTGCGCGACGTTCAATTTCAAATCTCAGAGCAGTATTGACTCCGCAAAGTTCAATTTCAAAACTCAGAGCATCATTTCAACTCCGCAAAGTTCAATTTCAAAACTCAGAGCAGTATTGACTGCGCGACGTTCAATTTCAAAACTCAGAGCAGTATTGACTGCGCGACGTTCAATTTCAAATCTCAGAGCAGTATTGACTCCGCAAAGTTCAATTTCAAATCTCAGAGCAGCATTGACTCCGCAAAGTTCAACTTCATAACTCAGAGAAATTTTGACTTAGCGACGTTCAATTTCAAATCTCAGAGCAACTTTGACTTCGCAAAGTTCAATTTCAAATCTCAGAGCAGGATTGACTCCGCAAAGTTCAATTTCAAAACTCAGAGCAGCTTTGATTGCGCGACGTTCAATTTCAAAACTCAGAGCAGTATTGACTCCGCAAAGTTCAATTTCAAATCTCAGAGCAGTATTGACTCCGCAAAGTTCAATTTCAAAACTCAGAGCATCATTGACTGCGCAAAGTTCAACTTCATAACTCAGATATATATTGACTGCGCGACGTTCAATTTCAAAACTCAGAGCAGTATTGACTGCGCGACGTTCAATTTCAAAACCCACAGCAGCTTTGACTGCGCGACGTTTAATTTGAAAATTCAGAGCATTATTGATTCCGCAAAGTTTAATTTCAAATCTCAGAGCAGTATTGACTCCGCAAAGTTCAATTTCAAAACCCAGAGCAGTATTGACTCCGCAACGTTGAATGTCAAATCTCAGAAAAGCTCTGGTTGCGTAAATTTAAATTTCAAAACTCAGAGCAGTATTGACTGCGCGACGTTCAATTTCAAAACTCAGAGCATCATTGACTGCGCAAAGTTCAATTTCAAAACTCAGAGCATCATTGACTGCGCAAAGTTCAACTTTATAACTCAGAGATATATTGACTGCGCGACATTCAATTTTAAAGCTCAGAGCAGCTTTCAATGCGCGGTGTTTAATTTCAATACTCAGAGCAGTATTGACTCCGCAAAGTTTTATTTCAAATCTCAGAGCATCATTGCCTCCGCAAAGTTCAATTTCAAAACTCAGAGCATCATTGACTGCGCAAAGTTCAAGTTCATCACTCAGAGATATATTGACTGCGCGACGTTCAATTTCAAACTCAGAGCATTAGTGACTCCGCAAAGTTCCATTTCAAAACTCAGAGCATCATTGACTGCGCAAAGTTCAACTTTATAACTCAGAGATATATTGACTGCGCGACGTTCAATTTTAAAATACAGAGCAGCTTTGACTGCGCGACGTTCAATTTCAATACTCAGAGCAGTATTGACTCCGCAAAGTTTTATTTCAAATCTCAGAGCAGTATTGACTGCGTAAAGTTCAATTTCAAAACTCAAAGCAGTATTGACTCTGCGAAGTTCAATTTCAAATCTCAGAGCATCATTGACTTCGGAGAGTTCAATTTGAAATCTCAGAGCAGGATTGACTCCGCAAAGTTCAACTTCATAACTCAGAGAAATTTTGACTTAGCGACGTTTAATATCGAATCCAGAGCAACTTTGACTTCGCAAAGTTCAATTTCAAATCTCAGAGCGGGATTGACGCCGCAAATATCAATTTCAAAACTTAGAGCAGCTTTGATTGCGCGACGTTCAATTTCAAAACTCAGAGCAGTACTGACTCCGCAAAGTTCAATTTTAATTCTCAGAGCAGTATTGACTCCGCAAAGTTCAATTTCAAAACTAAGAGCATCATTGACTGCGCAAAGTTCAAATTCATACCTCAGATATATATTGACTGCGCGACGTTCAATTTCAAAACTCAGAGCAGTATTGAGTGCGCGACGTTCAATTTCAAAACTCACAGCAGCTTTGACTGCGCGACGTTTAATTTGAAAATTCAGAGCATCATTGACTGCGCAAAGTTCAACTAAATACCTCAGAGATATATTCACTGATTGATGTTCAATTTCAAAATTCAGAGCAGTATTAACTCCGCAAAGTTCAATTTCATAACTCAGAGCATCATTCACTTCGCAAAGTTCAATGTCAAATCTCAGAACAGCTCTGATTGCGTAAATTTTAATTTCAAAACTCAGAGCAGTATTGGATGAGCGACATTCAACCTCAAAACTCAGAGCATCATTGACTGCGCAAAGTTCAATTTCAAATCTCAGAGCAGGATTTATTCCGCAAAGTTCAACTTCATAACTCAGAGATATATTGACTGCGCGACGTTCAATTTCAAAACTCAGAGCATCATTGACTGCGCAAAGTTCAATTTCAAACCTAAGAGGAATATTGACTCCGCAAAGTTCAATTTCATAACTCAGAGATATATTGACTGCGCGACGTTCAATTTCAAACTCAGAGCATTAGTGATTCCGCAAAGTTCCATTTCAAAACTCAGAGCAGTATTGACTCCGTAAAGTTCAATTTCAAAACTCAGGGCATCATTGACTGCGCAAAGTTCAAGTTCATAACTCAGAGATATATTGACTGCGCGACGTTCAATTTCAAAACTCAGAGCAGTATTGACTCCGCAAAGTTCCAATTTCAAAACTCAGAGCATCATTGACTGCGCAAAGTTCAACTTTATAACTCAGAGATATATTGACTGCGCGACGTTCAATTTTAAAACTCAGAGCAGCTTTGACTGCGCGACGTTTAATTTTAATACTCAGAGCAGTATTGACTCCGCAAAGTTTTATTTCAAATCTCAGAGCAGTATTGACTCCGTAAAGTTCAATTTCAAAACTCAAAGCAGTATTGACTCTGCGAAGTTCAATTTCAAATCTCAGAGCATCATTGACTTCGGAGAGTTCAATTTGAAATCTCAGAGCAGGATTGACTCCGCAAAGTTCAACTTCATAACTCAGAGATATTTTGACTTAGCGACGTTCAATTTCAAATCTCAGAGCAACTTTGACTTCGCAAAGTTCAATTTCAAATCTCAGAGCGGGATTGACTCCGCAAAGTTCAATTTCAAAACTCAGAGCAGCTTTGATTGCGCGACGTTCAATTTCAAAACTCAGAGCAGTATTGACTCCGCAAAGTTCAATTTTAATTCTCAGAGCAGTATTGACTCCGCAAAGTTCAATTTCAAAACTCAGAGCATCATTGACTGCGCAAAGTTCAACTTCATAACTCAGAGATATATTGACTGCGCGACGTTCAATTTCAAAACTCAGAGCAGTATTGAGTGCGCGACGTTCAATTTCAAAACTCAGAGCAGCTTTGACTGCGCGACGTTCAATTTCAAAACTCAGAGCAGTATTGATTCCGCAAAGTTCAATTTCAAATCTCAGAGCAGCATTGACTACGCAAAGTTCAATTTCAAATCTCAGAGCAGTATTGACTCCGCAAAGTTCAATTTCAAAACTCAGAGCATCATTGACTCCGCAAAGTTCAATTTCAAATCTCAGAGCAGTATTGACTCCGCAAAGTTCAATTTCAAAACTCAGAGCATCATTGACTGCGCAAAGTTCAACTTAATAACTCAGAGATATATTCACTGATTGACGTTCAATTTCAAAACTCAGAGCAGTATTGACTCCGCAAAGTTCAATTTCAAAACTCAGAGCATCATTGACTCCGCAAAGTTGAATGATAAATCTCAGAACAGCTCTGGTTGCGTAAATTTCAATTTCAAAACTCAGAGCAGTATTGACTGCGCGACGTTCAATTTCAAAACTCAGAGCATCATTGACTGCGCAAAGTTCAATTTCAAATCTCAGAGCAGGATTGACTCCGCAAAGTTCAACTTCATAACTCAGAGATATATTGACTGCGCGACGTTCAATTTCAAATCTCAGAGCATCATTGACTTTGCAAAGATTAATTTCAAAACTAAGAGGAATATTGACTCCGCAAAGTTCAATTTCAAAACTCAGAGATATATTGACTGCGCGACGTTCAATTTCAAACTCAGAGCATTAGTGACTCCGCAAAGTTCAATTTCAAAACTCAGAGCAGTATTGACTCCGTAAAGTTCAATTTCAAAACTCAGGGCATCATTGACTGCGCAAAGTTCAAGTTCATAACTCAGAGATATATTGACTGCGCGACGTTCAATTTCAAAACTCAGAGCAGTATTGACTCCGCAAAGTTCAATTTCAAAACTCAGAGCATCATTGACTGCGCAAAGTTCAACTTTATAACTCAGAGATATATTGACTGCGCGACGTTCAATTTTAAAACTCAGAGCAGCTTTGACTGCGCGACGTTTAATTTCAATACTCAGAGCAGTATTGACTCCGCAAAGTTTTATTTCAAATCTCAGAGCAGTATTGACTCCGTAAAGTTCAATTTCAAAACTCAAAGCAGTATTGACTCTGCGAAGTTCAATTTCAAATCTCAGAGCATCATTGACTTCGGAGAGTTCAATTTGAAATCTCAGAGCAGGATTGACTCCGCAAAGTTCAATTTCAAAACTCAGAGCAGTATTGACTCCGCAAAGTTCAATTTCAAAACTCAGAGCAGTATTGACTCCGCAAAGTTCAATTTCAAAACTCAGAGCAGTATTGACTCCGCAAAGTTCAATTTCAAATCTCAGAGCAGTATTGACTCCGCAAAGTTCAATTTCAAAACTCAGAGCATCATTGACTCCGCAAAGTTCAATTTCAAAACTCAGAGCAGTATTGACTGCGCGACGTTCAATTTCAAAACTCAGAGCAGTATTGACTCCGCAAAGTTCAATTTCAAATCTCAGAGCAGTATTGACTCCGCAAAGTTCAATTTCAAATCTCAGAGCAGTATTGACTCCGCAAAGTTCAATTTCAAAACTCAGAGCATCATTGACTGCGCAAAGTTCAATTTCAAAACTCAGAGCAATATTGACTGCGCGACGTTCAATTTCAAACTCAGAGCATTATTGACTCCGCAAAGTTCAATTTCAAAACTCAGAGCATCATTGACTGCGCAAAGTTCAACTTCATAACTCAGAGATATATTGACTGCGCGACGTTCAATTTCAAAACTCAGAGCAGTATTGACTCCGCAAAGTTCAATTTCAAAACTCAGAGCATCATTGACTGCGCAAAGTTCAACTTCATAACTCAGAGATATATTGACTGCGCGACGTTCAATTTCAAACTCAGAGCATTAGTGATTCCGCAAAGTTCCATTTCAAAACTCAGAGCATCATTGACTGCGCAAAGTTCAACTTTATAACTCAGAGATATATTGACTGCGCGACGTTCAATTTTAAAACTCAGAGCAGCTTTGACTGCGCGACGTTTAATTTTAATACTCAGAGCAGTATTAACTCCGCAAAGTTTTATTTCAAATCTCAGAGCAGTATTGACTCCGTAAAGTTCAATTTCAAAACTCAAAGCAGTATTGACTCTGCGAAGTTCAATTTCAAATCTCAGAGCATCATTGACTTCGGAGAGTTCAATTTGAAATCTCAGAGCAATATTGACTCCGCAAAGTTCAACTTCATAACTCAGAAAAATTTTGACTTAGCGACGTTCAATTTCAAATCTCAGAGCAACTTTGACTTCGCAAAGTTCAATTTCAAATCTCAGAGCAGGATTGACTCCGCAAAGTTCAATTTCAAAACTCAGAGCAGCTTTGATTGCGCGACGTTCAATTTCAAAACTCAGAGCAGTATTGACTCCGCAAAGTTCAATTTTAATTCTCAGAGCAGTATTGACTCCGCAAAGTTCAATTTGAAAACTCAGAGCATCATTGACTGCGCAAAGTTCAACTTCATAACTCAGATATATATTGACTGCGAGACGTTCAATTTCAAAACTCAGAGCAGTATTGAGTGCGCGACGTTCAATTTCAAAACTCACAGCAGCTTTGACTGCGCGACGTTCAATTTGAAAACTCAGAGCAGTATTGATTCCGCAAAGTTCAATTTCAAATCTCAGAGCAGCATTGACTACGCAAAGTTCAATTTCAAATCTCAGAGCAGTATTGACTCCGCAAAGTTCAATTTCAAATCCCAGAGCACTATAGACTCCGCAAAGTTCAATTTCCAATCTCAGAGCAGTATTGACTCCGGAAAGTTCAATTTCAAATCTCGGAGCATCATTGACTGCGCAAAGTTCAATTTCAAATCTCAGAGCAGTTTTGACTGCGCAAAGTTCAATTTCAGAACTCAGAGCAATATTGACATTGCAAAGTTCAATTTCAAATCTCAGAGCAGTATTGACTCCGCAAAGTTCAATTTCAAAACTCAGAGCATCATTGACTGCGCAAAGTTCAACTTCATAACTCAGAGATATATTGACTGCGCGACGTTCAATTTCAAAACTCAGAGCATCATTGACTGCGCAAAGTTCAACTTCATAACTCAGAGATATATTGACTGCGCGACGTTCAATTTCAAACTCAGAGCATTAGTGACTCCGCAAAGTTCCATTTCCAAACTCAGAGCATCATTAACTGCGGAAAGTTCAAGTTCATTACTCAGAGATATATTGACTGCGCGACGTTCAATTTCAAACTCAGAGCATTAGTGACTCCGCAAAGTTCCATTTCCAAACTCAGAGCATCATTAACTGCGGAAAGTTCAACTTCATACTTCAGAGATATATTGACTTCGCGACGTTCAATTTCAAAACTCAGAGCAGTATTGACTCCGCAAAGTTCAATTTCAAAACTCAGGGCATCATTGACTGCGCAAAGTTCAATGTCATTACTCAGAGATATATTGACTGCGAGACGTTCAATTTCAATACTCATGGCATTAGTGATTCCGCAAAGTTCCATTTCAAAACGCAGAGCATCATTGACTGCGCAATGTTCAACTTTATAACTGAGAGATATATTGACTGCGCGACGTTCAATTTTAAAACTCAGAGCAGCTTTGACTGCGCGACGTTCAATTTCAATACTCAGAGCAGTATTGACTCCGCAAAGTTTTATTTCAAATCTCAGAGCAGTATTGACTCCGTAAAGTTCAATTTCAAAACTCAAAGCAGTATTGACTCTGCGAAGTTCAATTTCAAATCTCAGAGCATCATTGACTTCGGAGAGTTCAATTTGAAATCTCAGAGCAGGATTGACTCCGCAATGTTCAACTTCATAACACAGAGCAGTATAGACTCCGTAAACTTCAATTTCCAATCTCAGAGCAGTATTGACTCCGGAATGTTCAATTTCAAATCTCAGAGCATCATTGACTGCGCAAAGTTCAATTTCAAATCTCGGAGCACTATTGACTGCGCGACGTTCAATTTCAATACTCAGAGCAGTATTGACTCCGCAATGTTTTATTTCAAATCTCAGAGCAGGATTGCCTCCGCAACGTTCAATTTTAAAAGACAGAGCAGCTTTGACTGCGCGACGTTCAATTTGATTACTCAGAGCATCTTTGATTGCGCAACTTTCAATATCAAATCTCAGAACAGTATTGACTCCGCAATGTTCAACTTCAAAACTCAGAGCATCATTGATTGCGCAATGTACAAGTTCATAACACAGAGATATATTGACTGCGCGACGTTCAATTTTAAAACTCAGAGCAGTATTGAGTGCGCGACGTTCAATTTCAAAACTCACAGCAGCTTTGATTGCGCGACGTTCAATTTGAAAACTCTAAGCTGTATTGATTCCGCAAAGTTCAATTTCAAATCTCAGAGCAGCATTGACTACGCAAAGTTCAATTTCAAATCTCAGAGCAGTATTGACTCCGCAAAGTTCAATTTCAAAACCCAGAGCAGTATAGACTCCGCAAAGTTCAATTTCCAATCTCAGAGCAGTATTGACTCCGGAAAGTTCAATTTCAAATCTCAGAGCATCATTGACTGCGCAAAGTTCAATTTCAAATCTCGGAGCAGTATTGACTCCGCAAAGTTCAATTTCAAATCTCAGAGCAGTATTGACTGCGCAAAGTTCAATTTCAAAACTCAGAGCAATATTGACATTGCAAAGTTCAATTTCAAATCTCAGAGCAGTATTGACTCCGCAAAGTTCAATTTCAAAACTCAGAGCATCATTGAATGCGCAAAGTTCAACTTCATAACTCAGAGATATATTGACTGCGCGACGTTCAATTTCAAAACTCAGAGCAGTATTGACTCCGTAAAGTTCAATTTCAAAACTCAGGGCATCATTGACTGCGCAAAGTTCAAGTTCATAACTCAGAGATATATTGACTGCGCGACGTTCAATTTCAAACTCAGAGCATTAGTGATTCCGCAAAGTTCCATTTCAAAACTCAGAGCATCATTGACTGCGCAAAGTTCAACTTTATAACTCAGAGATATATTGACTGCGCGACGTTCAATTTTAAAACTCAGAGCAGCTTTGACTGCGCGACGTTCAATTTCAATACTCAGAGCAGTATTGACTCCGCAAAGTTCAATTTCAAATCTCAGAGCAGTATTGACTCCGCAAAGTTCAATTTCAAAACTCAAAGCAGTATTGACTCTGCGAAGTTCAATTTCAAATCTCAGAGCATCTATTGAGCTGCGCGAAAGTTCAATTTCAAATCTCAGAGCAGTATTGACTCCGCAAAGTTCAATTTCAAAACTCAGAGCAGTATTGACTCCGCAAAGTTCAATTTCAAATCTCAGAGCATCATTGACTTCGCAAAGTTCAATTTCAAATCTCAGAGCAGTATTGACTCCGCAAAGTTCAATTTCAAAACTCAGAGCAGTATTGACTCCGCAAAGTTCAATTTCAAATCTCAGAGCATCATTGACTGCGCAAAGTTCAATTTCAAATCTCAGAGCAGTATTGACTCCGGAAAAGTTCAGTTTCAAACCTCAGAGCAGTATTGAATGCGCAAAGTTCAATTTCAAAACTCAGAGCAATATTGACATTGCAAAGTTCAATTTCAAAACTCAGAGCAGTATTGACTCCGCAAATTTCAATTTTAAAACTCAGAGCATCATTGTCTGCGCAAAGTTCAACTTCATAACTCAGAGATATATTGACTGCGCGACGTTCAATTTCAAAACTCAGAGCATATATAGAAATCTGCGCAAAGTTCAAATTCAAATCTCAGAGCATTAGTGACTCCGCAAAGTTCAATTTCAAAACTCAGAGCATCATTGACTGCGCAAAGTTCAACTT
Source organism: Eudiplozoon nipponicum (assembly GCA_029291075.1). NCBI lineage: Eukaryota > Metazoa > Platyhelminthes > Monogenea > Mazocraeidea > Diplozoidae > Eudiplozoon > Eudiplozoon nipponicum. Next base: position 13,779 of record JAQBSW010006430.1, on the reverse strand, counting down.
TATAACTCAGAGATATATTGACTGCGCGACGTTCAATTTTAAAACTCAGAGCAGCTTTGACTGCGCGACGTGTAATTTTAATATTTAGAGCAGTATTAACTCCGCAAAGTTTTATTTCAAATCTCAGAGCAGTATTGACTACGTAAAGTTCAATTTCAAAACTCAAAGCCGTATTCACTCTGCGAAGTTCAATTTCAAATCTCGGAGCATCACTGACTTCGGAGAGTTCAATTTGAAATCTCAGAGCAGGATTGACTCCGCAAATTTCAACTTCATAACTCAGAGAAATTTTGACTTAGCGACGTTCAATTTCAAATCTCAGACCAAATTTGTCTTCGCAAAGTTCAGTTTCAAATCTCAGAGCGAGATTGACTCCGCAAAGTTCAATTTCAAATCTCAGAGCAGCATTGACTCCGCAAAGTTCAATTTCAAAACCCAGAGCAGTATAGACTCCGCAAAGTTCAATTTCCAATCTCACAGCAGTATTGACTCCGGAAAGTTGAATTTAAAATCTCAGAGCATCATTGACTGCGCAAAGTTCATTTTCAAATCTCGGAGCAGTATTGACTCCACAAAGTTCCATTTCAAATCATAGAGCAATTTTGACTGCGCAAAGTTTAATTTCAAAACTCAGAACAATATTGACATTGCAAAGTTCAATTTCAAATCTCAGAGCAGTATTGACTCCTCAAAGTTCAATTTCAAAACTCAGAGCATCATTGAATGCGCAAAGTTCAACTTCATAACTCAGAGATATATTGACTGCGCGACGTTCAATTTCAAAGCTCAGAGCATCATTGACTGCTCAAAGTTCAAGTTCATAACTCAGAGATATATTGACTGCGCGACGTTTAATTTCAAACGCAGAGCATTAGTGACTCCGCAAAGTTCCATTTCAAAACTCAGAGCAGCATTTTCTGCGCAAAGTTCATCTTTATAACTCAGAGATAAATTGACTGCGCGACGTTCAATTTTAAAACTCAGAGCAGCTTTGACTGCGCGACGTTCAATTTCAATACTCAGAGCAGTATTGACTCCGCAAAGTTTTATTTCAAATCTCAGAGCAATATTGTCTCCGTAAAGTTCAATTTCAAAACTCAGAGCAGCATTGATTTCGCGATGTTCAATTTCAAAACTCACAGCAAGTTTGACTGCGCGACGTTCAATTTGAAAACTCAGAGCACTATTGATTCCACAAAGTTCAATTTCAAATCTCAGAGCAGCATTGACTACGCAAATTTCAATTTCAAATCTCAGAGCAGTATTGACTGCGCAAAATTCAATTTCAAAACTCAGAGCAATATTGACATTGCAAAGTTCAATTTCAAATCACATAACAGTATTGACTCCGCAAAGTTCAATTTCAAAACTCAGAGCATCATTGAATGCGCAAAGTTCAACTTCATAACTCAGAGATATATTGACTGCGCGACGTTCAATTTCAAAGCTCAGAGCATCATTGACTGCGCAAAGTTCAAGTTCATAACTCAGAGATATATTGACTGCGCGACGTTCAATTTCAAACTCAGAGCATTAGTGACTCCGCAAAGTTCCATTTCAAAACTCAGAGCATCATTGACTGCGCAAAGTTCAACTTCATAACTCAGAGATATATTGACTGCGCGACGTTCAATTTTAAAACTCAGAGCAGCTTTGACTGCGCGACGTTCAATTTCAATACTCAGAGCAGTATTGACTCCGCAAAGTTTTATTTCAAATCTCAGAGCAGTATTGACTCCGCAAAGTTCAATTTCAAAACTCAGAGCAGTATTGACTCCGCAAAGTTCAATTTCAAATCTCAGAGCAGTATTGACTCCGCAAAGTTCAATTTCAAAACTCAGAGCAGTATTGACTCCGCAAAGTTCAATTTCAAATCTCAGAGCAGTATTGACTCCGCAAAGTTCAATTTCAAATCTCAGAGCAGTATTGACTGCGCAAAGTTCAATTTCAAAACTCAGAGCAATATTGACATTGCAAAGTTCAATTTCAAATCTCAGAGCAGTATTGACTCCGCAAAGTTCAATTTCAAAACTCAGAGCATCATTGAATGCGCAAAGTTCAACTTCATAACTCAGAGAATTATTGACTGCGCGACGTTCAATTTCAAAACTCAGAGCAGTATTCACTCCGTAAATTTCAATTTCAAACCTCAGAGCATTATTGACTGCTCAAAGTTCAAGTTCACAACTCAGAGATATATTGACTGCGCGACGTTCAATTTCAAACTCAGAGCATTAGTGATTCTGCAAATTTCCATTTCAAAACTCAGAGCATCATTGTCTACGCAAAGTTCAACTTCATAACTCAGAGATTTGTTGACTGCGCGACGTTCAATTTCAAAACTCAGAGCAGTATTGACTCCGTAAATTTCAATTTCAATACTCAGGGCATCATTGACTGCGCAAAATGCAAGTTCATTACACCGAGATATATATATACTGCGCGACTTTCAATTTCAAACTCAGAGCATTAGTGATTCCGCAAAGTTCCATTTCAAAACTCAGAGCATCATTGACTGCGCAAAGTTCAACTTTATAACTCAGAGATATATTAACTACGCGACGTTCAATTTTAAAACTCAGAGCAGCTTTGACTGCGCGACGTGTAATTTTAATATTTAGAGCAGTATTAACTCCGCAAAGTTTTATTTCAAATCTCAGAGCAGTATTGACTACGTAAAGTTCAATTTCAAAACTCAAAGCCGTATTCACTCTGCGAAGTTCAATTTCAAATCTCGGAGCATCACTGACTTCGGAGAGTTCAATTTGAAATCTCAGAGCAGGATTGACTCCGCAAATTTCAACTTCATAACTCAGAGAAATTTTGACTTAGCGACGTTCAATTTCAAATCTCAGACCAAATTTGTCTTCGCAAAGTTCAGTTTCAAATCTCAGAGCGAGATTGACTCCGCAAAGTTCAATTTTAAAATCTCAGAGCAGCATTGACTCCGCAAAGTTCAATTTCAAAACCCAGAGCAGTATAGACTCCGCAAAGTTCAATTTCCAATCTCACAGCAGTATTGACTCCGGAAAGTTGAATTTAAAATCTCAGAGCATCATTGACTGCGCAAAGTTCATTTTCAAATCTCGGAGCAGTATTGACTCCACAAAGTTCCATTTCAAATCATAGAGCAATTTTGACTGCGCAAAGTTTAATTTCAAAACTCAGAACAATATTGACATTGCAAAGTTCAATTTCAAATCTCAGAGCAGTATTGACTCCTCAAAGTTCAATTTCAAAACTCAGAGCATCATTGAATGCGCAAAGTTCAACTTCATAACTCAGAGATATATTGACTGCGCGACGTTCAATTTCAAAGCTCAGAGCATCATTGACTGCTCAAAGTTCAAGTTCATAACTCAGAGATATATTGACTGCGCGACGTTTAATTTCAAACGCAGAGCATTAGTGACTCCGCAAAGTTCCATTTCAAAACTCAGAGCAGCATTTTCTGCGCAAAGTTCATCTTTATAACTCAGAGATAAATTGACTGCGCGACGTTCAATTTTAAAACTCAGAGCACCTTTGACTGCGCGACGTTCAATTTCAATACTCAGAGCAGTATTGACTCCGCAAAGTTTTATTTCAAATCTCAGAGCAATATTGTCTCCGTAAAGTTCAATTTCAAAACTCAGAGCAGCATTGATTTCGCGATGTTCAATTTCAAAACTCACAGCAAGTTTGACTGCGCGACGTTCAATTTGAAAACTCAGAGCACTATTGATTCCACAAAGTTCAATTTCAAATCTCAGAGCAGCATTGACTACGCAAATTTCAATTTCAAATCTCAGAGCAGTATTGACTGCGCAAAATTCAATTTCAAAACTCAGAGCAATATTGACATTGCAAAGTTCAATTTCAAATCACATAACAGTATTGACTCCGCAAAGTTCAATTTCAAAACTCAGAGCATCATTGAATGCGCAAAGTTCAACTTCATAACTCAGAAATATATTGACTGCGCGACGTTTAATTCCAAAATTCAGAGCAGTATTCACTCCGTAAAGTTCAATTTCAAAACTCAGGGCATCATTGACTGCGCAAAATTCAAGTTCATTACTCAGAAATATATTGACTGCGCGACTTTCAATTTCAAACTCAGAGCATTAGTGATTCCGCAAAGTTCCATTTCAAAACTCAGAGCACCATTGACTGCGCAAAGTTCAACTTTATAACTCAGAGATATATTGACTGCGCGACGTTCAATTTTAAAACTCAGAGCAGCTTTGACTGCGCGACGTGTAATTTTAATACTTAGAGCAGTATTAACTCTGCAAAGTTTTATTTCAAATCTCAGAGCAGTATTGACTACGTAAAGTTCAATTTCAAAACTCAAAGCAGTATTCACTCTGCGAAGTTCAATTTCAAATCTCAGAGCATCACTGACTTCGGAGAGTTCAATTTGAAATCTCAGAGCAGGATTGACTCCGCAAAGTTTTATTTCATATCTCAGAGCAGTATTGACTCCGTAAAGTTCAATTTCAAAACTCAAAGCAGTATTGACTTTGCGAAGTTCAATTTCAAATCTCAGAGCATCATTGACTTCGCAAAGTTCAATTTCAAATCTCAGAGCAGGATTGACTCCGCAAAGTTCAATTTCAAAACTCAGAGCAGCTTTGACTGCGCGACGTTCAATTTCAAATCTCAGAGCAGTATTGACTCCGCAAAGTTCAATTTCAAATCTCAGAGCAGTATTGACTCCGCAAAGTTCAATTTCAAATCTCAGAGCAGTATTGACTCCGCAAAGTTCAATTTCAAATCTCAGAGCAGTATTGACTCCGCAAAGTTCAATTTCAAATCTCAGAGCAGTATTGACTCCGCAAAGTTCAATTTCAAAACTCAGAGCAGTATTGACTCCGCAAAGTTCAATTTCAAATCTCAGAGCAGTATTGACTCCGCAAAGTTCAATTTCAAATCTCAGAGCAGCTTTGACTGCGCGAAGTTCAATTTCAAAACTCAGAGCAGCTTTGATTGCGCAACGTTCAATTTCAAAACTCAGAGCAGTATTGACTCCGCAAAGTTCAATTTCAAAACTCAGAGCATCATTGACTGCGCAAAGTTCAAGTTCATAACTCAGAGATATATTGACTGCGCGACGTTCAATTTCAAACTCAGAGCATTAGTGACTCCGCAAAGTTCCATTTCAAAACTCAGAGCATCATTGACTGCGCAAAGTTCATCTTTATAACTCAGAGATATATTGACTGCGCGACGTTCAATTTTAAAACTCAGAGCAGCTTTGACTGCGCGACGTTCAATTTCAATACTCAGAGCAGTATTGACTCCGCAAAGTTTTATTTTAAATCTCAGAGCAATATTGACTCCGTAAAGTTCAATTTCAAAACTCAGAGCAGTATTGACTGCGCGACGTTCAATTTCAAAACTCAGAGCAGCTTTGACTGCGCGACGTTCAATTTGAAAACTCAGAGCAGTATTGATTCCGCAAAGTTCAATTTCAAATCTCAGAGCATCATTGACTGCGCAAAGTTCAATTTCAAATCTCAGAGCAGTATTGACTCCGCAAAGTTCAATTTCAAAACTCAGAGCAATATTGACATTGCAAAGTTCAATTTCAAATCTCAGAGCAGTATTGACTCCGCAAAGTTCAATTTCAAAACTCAGAGCATCATTGAATGCGCAAAGTTCAACTTCATAACTCAGAAATATATTGACTGCGCGACGTTTAATTCCAAAATTCAGAGCAGTATTCACTCCGTAAAGTTCAATTTCAAAACTCAGGGCATCATTGACTGCGCAAAATTCAAGTTCATTACTCAGAAATATATTGACTGCGCGAAACTCAGGGCATCATTGACTGCGCAAAATTCAAGTTCATTACTCAGAAATATATTGACTGCGCGACGTTCAATTTCAAACTCAGAGCATTAGTGATTCCGCAAAGTTCCATTTCAAAACTCAGAGCATCATTGACTGCGCGACGTTCAATTTTAAAACTCAGAGCAGCTTTGACTGCGCGCGGTGTAATTTTAATACATAGAGCAGTATTAACTCCGCAAAGTTTTATTTCAAATCTCAGAGCAGTATTGACTACGTAAAGTTCAATTTCAAAACTCATAGCAGTATTCACTCTGCGAAGTTCAATTTCAAATCTCAGAGCATCATTGACTTCGTAGATTTCAATATGAAATCTCAGAGCAGGATTGACTCCGCAAAGTTCAACTTCATAACTCAGAGAAATTTTCACTTAGCGACGTTCAATTTTAAATCTCAGAGCAACTTTGACTTCGCAATGTTCAATTTTAAATCTCAGAGCGAGATTGACTCCGCAAAGTTCAATTTCAAATCTCAGAGCAGCATTGATTCCGCAAAGCTCAATTTCAAAACCCAGAGCATTATAGACTCTGCAAAGTTCAATTTCCAATCTCACAGCAGTATTGACTCCGGAAAGTTGAATTTAAAATCTCAGAGCATCATTGACTGCGCAAAGTTCAATTTCAAATCTCAGAGCAGTATTGACTCCGCAAAGTTCAATTTCAAATCATAGAGCAATTTTGACTGCGCAAAGTTCAATTTCAAAACTCAGAGCAATATTGACATTGCAAAGTTCAATTTCAAATCTCAGAGCAGTATTGACTCCGCAAAGTTCAATTTCAAAACTCAGAGCAGCATTGACTCCGCGAAGTTCAACTTCATAATCTCAGATGCAGTATTGACTGCGCGACGTTCAATTTCAAACCTCAGAGCATTATTGACTGCTCAAAGTTCAAGTTCATAACTCAGAGATATATTGACTGCGCGACGTTCAATTTCAAACTCAGAGCATTAGTGATTCCGCAAAGTTCCATTTCAAAACTCAGAGCAGCATTGTCTGCGCAAAGTTCATCTTTATAACTCAGAGATATATTGACTGCGCGACGTTCAATTTTAAAACTCAGAGCAGCTTTGACTGCGCAACGTTCAATTTCAATACTTAGAGCAGTATTGAATCCGCAAAGTTTTACTTTAAATCTCAGAGCAATATTGACTCCGTAAAGTTCACTTTCAAAACTCAGAGCAGTATTGAGTGCGCGACGTTCAATTTCAAAACTCACAGCAGATTTGACTGCGCGACGTTCAATTTGAAAACTCAGAGCAATATTGATTCCGCAAAGTTCAATTTCAAATCTCAGAGCAGTATTGACTGCGCAAAGTTCAATTTCAAAACTCAGAGCAATATTGACATTGCAAAGTTCAATTTCAAATCTCAGAGCAGTATTGACTCCGCAAAGTTCAATTTCAAAACTCAGAGCATCATTGAATGCGCAAAGTTCAACTTCATAACTCAGAAATATATTGACTGCGCGACGTTCAATTTCAAAACTCAGAGCAGCATTGACTACGCAAAGTTCAATTTCAAAACTCAGGGCATCATTGACTGCGCAAAGTATAAGTTCATTACTCAGAGATATATTGACTGCGCGACGTTCAATTTCAAACTGAGAGCATTAGTGATTCCGCAAAGTTCCATTTCAAAACTCAGACATTCATTGAATGCGCAAAGTTCAACTTTATAACTCAGAGATATATTGATTGCGCGACGTTCAATTTTAAAACTCAGAGCAGCATTGACCACGCAAAGTTCATTTTCAAATCTCGGAGCAGTATTTACTCCACAAAGTTCAATTTCAAATTTCAGAGCAATTTTGACTGCGCAAAGTTCAATTTCAAAACTCAGAGCATCATTGAATGCGCAAAGTTCAACTTCATAACTCAGAGATATACTGACTGCGCGACGTTCAATTTCAAAGCTCAGAGCATCATTGACTGCTCAAAGTTCAAGTACGTAACTCAGAGATATATTGACTGCGCGACGTTCAATTTCATACTCAGAGCATAAGTGAATCCGCAAAGTTCCATTTCAAAACTCAGAGCAGCATTGTCTGCGCAAAGTTCATCTTTATAACTCAGAGAAAAATTGACTGCGCGACGTTCAATTCTAAAAATTCAGAGCAGCTTTGACTTCGCGACGTTCAATTTCAATACTCAGAGCAGTATTTACTCCGCAAAGTTTTATTTCAAAACTCAAAGTAATATTAACTCTGCGAAGTTCAATTTCATATCTCAGAGCTTCATTGACTTCGGAAATTTCAATTTGAAATCTCAGAGCAGGATTGACTCCGCAAAGTTCAACATCATAACTCAGAGAAATTTTGATATAGCGACGTTGAATTGCAAATGTCAGAGTATCATTGAATCCGCAAAGTTTCATTTTAAATCTAAGAGCAATATTGATTCAGTAAAGTTCAATTTCGAAGCTCAGACCAGCATTGAGTGCGCGACGTTTAATTTCAAAACTCACAGCAGCTTTGACTGCGCGACGTTCAATTTGAAAACTCAGAGCACTATTGATTCCGCAAAGTTCAATTTCAAATCTCAGAGCAGTATTGACTGCGCAAAGTTCAATTTCAAAACTCAGAGCAATATTGACATTGCAAAGTTCAATTTCAAATCTCAGAGCAGTATTGACTCCGCAAAGTTCAATTTCAAAACTCAGAGCAATATTGACATTGCAAAGTTCAATTTCAAAACTCAGAGCATCATTGAATGCGCAAAGTTCAATTTCAAAACTCAGAGCATCATTGAATGCGCAAAGTTCAACTTCATAACTCAGAGATATATTGACTGCGCGACGTTCAATTTCAAAACTCAGAGCAGTATTGACTCCGCAAAGTTCAATTTTAAAACTCATGGCATCGTTGACTGCGCAAAGTTCAAGTTCATTACTCAGAGATATATTGACTGCGCGACGTTCAATTTCAAACTCAGAGCATTAGTGATTCCGCAAAGTTCCATTTCAAAACTCATGGCATCATTGTCTGCGCAAAGTTCAAGTTCATAACTCAGAGATATATTGACTGCGCGACGTTCAATTTGAAACTCAGAGCATTAGTGATTCCGCAAAGTTCCATTTCAAATTTCAGAGCATCATTGACTGCGCAATGGTCAACTTTATAACTCAGAGATATATTGACTGCGCGACGTTCAATTTTAAAACTCAGAGCAGCTTTGACTGCGCGACGTTTAATTTTAATAGTCAGAGCAGTATTAACTCCGCAAAGTTTTATTTCAAATCTCAGAGCAGTATTGACTCCGTAAAGTTTAATTTCAAAACTCAAAGCAGTATTGATTCTGCGATGTTCAATTTCAAATCTCATAGCATCATTGACTTCGGAAAGTTCAATTTGAAATCTCAGAGCAGGTTTGACTCCGCAAAGTTCAACTTCATAACTCAAAGAAATTTTGACTTAGCGACGTTCAATTTCAAATCTCAGAGCAATTTTGACTTTTCAAATTTCAATTTCAAACCTCAGAGCGGCATTGACGCCTAAAAGTTCAATTTCAAAACTCAGAGCAGCTTTGATTGCGCGACGTTCAATTTCAAAACCCAGAGCAGTATAGACTCCGCAAAGTTCAATTTCCAATCTACGAGCAGTATTGACTCCGGAAAGTTCAATTTCAAATCTCAGAGCATCATTGACTGCGCAAAGTTCAATTTCAAATCTCGGAGCAGTATTGACTCCGCAAAGTTCAATTTCAAATGTCAGAGCAGTTTTCACTGCGCAAAGTTCAATTACAAAACTTAGAGCAATATTGACATTGCAAAGTTCAATTTCAAATCTCAGAGCAGTATTGACTCCGCAAAGTTCAATTTCAAAACTCAGAGCATCATTGAATGCGCAAAGTTCAACTTTATAACTCAGAGATATATTGACTGCGCGACGTTCAATTTCAAAATTCAGAGCAGTATTGACTCCGTAAAGTTCAATTTCAAAACTCAGAGCATCATTGAATGCGCAAAGTTCAACTTTATAACTCAGAGATATATTGACTGCGCGACGTTCAATTTCAAAAATCAGAGCAGTATTGACTCCGTAAAGATCAATTTCAAAACTCAGGGCATCATTGACTGCGCAAGTTCAAGCAAATTACTCAGAGATATATTGACTGCGAGACGTTAAATTTCAAATTCAGAGCATATGTGATTCCGCAAAGTTCCATTTCAAAACTCAGAGCATCATTGACTGCGCAAAGTTCAACTTTATAACTCAGGGATATATTGACTGCGCGACGTTCAATTTTAAAACTCAGCGCAGCTTTGAATGCGCGACGTTCAATTTCAATACTCAGAACAGTATTGACTCCGCAAAGTTTTATTTCATATCTCAGAGCAGTATTGACTCCGTAAAGTTCAATTTCAAAACTCAAAGCAGTATTGACTCTGCGAAGTTCAATTTCAAATCTCAGAGCATCATTGACTTCGGAGAGTTCAATTTGAAATCTCAGAGCAGGATTGACTCCGCAAAGTTCAACTTCATAACTCAGAGATATTTTGACTTAGCGACGTTCAATTTCAAATCTCAGAGCGGGATTGACTCCGCAAAGTTCAATTTCAAAACTCAGAGCAGCTTTGATTGCGCGACGTTTAATTTCAAAACTCAGAGCAGTATTGACTCCGCAAAGTTGAATGTCAAATCTCAGAACAGCTCTGGTTGCGTAAATTTCAATTTCAAACCTCAGAGCAGTATTGACTGCGCGACGTTCAACTTCAAAACTCAGAGCATCATTGACTTCTGAAAGTTCAATTTCATATCTCAGAGCAGGATTTATTCCGCAAAGTTCAACTTCATAATTCAGAGAAATATTGACTGCGCGACGTTCAATTTCAAATCTCAGAGCATCATTGACTTCGCAAAGTTCCATTTCAAAACTCAGAGCATCATTGACTGCGCAAAGTTCAACTTTATATCTCAGAGATATATTGACTGAGCGACGTTCAATTTTAAAACTCAGGGCAGCTTTGACTGCGCGACGTTCAATTTCAATACTCAGAGCAGTATTGACTCCGCAAAGTTTTATTTCAAATCTCAGAGCAGGATTGCCTCCGCAACGTTCAATTTTAAATGTCAGAGCAGCTTTGACTGCGCGACGTTCAATTTGAATACTCAGAGCAGCTTTGATTGCGCAACTTTCAATTTCAAAACTCAGAACAGTATTGACTCCGCAATGTTCAATTTCAAAACTCAGAGCATCATTGACTGCGCAAAGTTCAAGTTCATAACAGAGAGATATATATTGAATACGCGACGATCAATTTCAAACTCAGAGCATTAGTGATTCCGCAAAGTTCCATTTCAATACTCAGAGCATCATGACTGCGCAAAGTTCAGCTTTATAACTCAGAGATATTTGACTGCGCGACGTTCAATTTTAAAACTCAGAGCTGCTTTGACTTCGCGACGTTTAATTTCAATAGTCAGAGAAGTATTGACTCCGCAAAGTTTTATTTCATATCTCAGAGCAGTATTGACTCCGTAAAATTCAATTTCAAAACTCAAAGGAATATTGACTCTGCAAAGTTCAATTTCAAAACTCAGAGCAGTATTGTGTGCGCGACGTCCAATTTCAAATCTCACAGCAGCTTTGACTGCGCGACGTTCAATTTGAAAATGCAGAGCAGTATTGATTCCGCAAAAATCAATTTCAAATCCTAGAGCAGTATTGACTCCGCAAAGTTAAATTTCAAAATCCAGAGCAGTATTGACTCCGCAAAGTTCAATTTCAAATCTCAGAGCAGTATTGACTCCGCAAAGTTCAATTTCAAAACTCAGAGCATCATTGAATGCGCAAAGTTCAAATTCATAATTCAGAGATATATTGACTGCGAGACGTTCAATTTCAAATTCGGAGCATTAATGATTCCGCAAAGTTCCATTTCAAAACTCAGTGCATCATTGACTGCGCAATGTTCAACTTTATAACTCAGAGATATATTGACTGCGCGACGTTCAATTTTAAAACTCAGAGCAGCTTCGTCTGCGCGACGTTCAATTTCAATAATCAGAGCAGTATTGACTCCGCAAAGTTTTATTTCATATCTCAGAGCAGTATTGACTCCTTAAATTTCAATTTCAAAACTCAAAGCAATATTGACACTGCGACGTTCAATTTCAAAACTCAGAGCAGTATTGACTCCGCAAAGTTCAATTTTAATTCTCAGAGCAGTATTGACTCCGCAAAGTTGAATGTCAAATCTCAGAACAGCTCTGGTTGCGTAAATTTCAATTTCAAACCTCAGAGCAGTATTGACTGCGCGACGTTCAACTTCAAAACTCAGAGCCTCATTGACTTCGGAAAGTTCAATTTCATATCTCAGTGCAGGATTTATTCCGCAAAGTTCAACTTCATAATTCAGAGAAATATTGACTACGCAAATTTCCATTTCAAAACTCAGAGCATCATTGACTGCGCAAAGTTCAACTATATATCTCAGAGATATATTGACTGAGCGACGTTCAAATTCAAAACTCAGGGCAGCTTTGACTGCGCGACGGTCAATTTCAATACTCAGAGCAGTATTGACTCCGCAAAGTTTTATTTCAAATCTCAGAGCTGTATTGCCTCCGCAATGTTCAATTTTAAAAGTCAGAGCAGCTATGACTGCGCGAAGTTCAATTTGAATACTCAGAGCAGCTTTGATTGCGCAACTTTCAATTTCAAAACTCAGAACAGTATTGACTCCGCAATGTTCAATTTCAAAACTCAGTGCATCATTGACTGCGCAAAGTTCAAGTTCATAACACAGAGCTATATTGACTGCGCGACGTTCAATTTCAAACTCAGAGCATTAGTGATTCCGCAAAGTTCCATTTCAATACTCAGAGCAGTAATGACTCCGCAAAGTTTTATTTCAAATCTCAGAGCAGGATTGCCCCCGCAACGTTCAATTTTAAAAGTCAGAGCAGCTTTGACTGCGCGTCGTTCAATTTGAATACTCAGAGCAGCTTTGATTGCGCAACTTTCAATTTCAAAACTCAGAACAGTATTGACTCCGCAATGTTCAATTTCAAAACTCAGAGCATCATTGACTGCGCAAAGTTCAAGTTCATAACAGAGAGATATATATTGACTGCGCGACGTTCAATTTCAAACTCAGAGCATTAGTGATTCCGCAAAGTTCAATTTCAATACTCAGAGCAGTATTGACTCCGCAAAGTTTTATTTCAAATCTCAGAGCAGGATTGCCTCCGCAACGTTCAATTTTAAAAGTCAGAGCAGCTTTGACTGCGCGACGTTCAATTTGAATACTCAGAGCAGCTTTGATTGCGCAACTTTCAATTTCAAAACTCAGAACAGTATTGACTCCGCAATGTTCAATTTGAAAACACAGAGCAACATTGACTGTGCAAAGTTCAAGTTCATAACAGAGAGATATATTGAATACGCGACGTTCAATTTCAAACTCAGAGCATTAATGATTCCACAAATTTCCATTTCAAAACTCAGAGCATCATTGACTGCGCAAAGTTCATCTTTATAACTCAGAGATATATTGACTGCGACACGTTCAATTATTATACTCAGAGCAGCTTTGACTGCGCGACGTTCAATTTCAATACTAAGAGCAGTATTGACTCCGCAAAGTTTTATTTCAAATCTAAGAGCAATAATGACTCCATAAAGTTTAATTTCAAAACTCAGAACAGTATTGAGTGCGCGACGTTCAATTTCAAATCTCATAGCAGTTGTGATTGCGCGACGTTCAATTTGAAATCTCAGAGCAGTGTTGTTTCCGCAAAGTTCAATTTCATATCTCAGAGCAGCATTGACTACGCGAAGTTCAACTTCATAACTCAAAAAAATTTTGACTTAGCGACGTTCAATTTCAAGTCTCAGAGCAACTTTGACTTCGCATATTTCAATTTCAAATCTCAGAGCGGGATTGACTCCGCAAAGTTCAATTTCAAAACTCAGAGCAGCTTTGATTGCGCGACGTTCAAT